>VXAC01007009.1:273273-375849 GCA_013399225.1 Rhipidura dahli
TTTTTTTGGTCTTGCTTATCCCATGTTTCAGTCTGTTTGTTGATTGTTTTGGGAGGATCTTGTAAACTTTTTAAACAATACCTCACACTAAAATATGCTGCCATATTCAGGGTAAATTATTCTGACAAGAAAAATAAGATTCACCCAAAATAAAGGCTATATTGAATACTGGCTTTAAGTTAAGATTCCAGTAAATTCACTTCTCCCCATGCAAGGCCATCTATAGCTTAATGAAATTATCATCTAGTATATTGGTTGGTATAAATGAATTTTCTGTAATTTTGTGGCCACAAGGACCTGAATATGTCAGTCAGGCTATTGTTACTCTTTGCCTTCTTGTGCATCAAACATTAGATTAGGAATGAAATTTTATGCTTGATTTTAGTAATATTTTCATTACTTAATTATACATAAAATCAAATCTCAAAGGATTTTTGTCTATGGAGTCATGAACCTCCCATCACATCCATATTTATCACTCGCACGAGAAGATTAAGTTCAAATGCTTGTGTGGTACATGTTGCATATGTAAGAAGGAATAGAAGAAGGTAGAAATTAAATCAAAATGGTGTTAATTGCTAATAAATGCAGGATGCACAGCTGGAATGAAATTTTGTTGTTGTAGGTAGAGTCAAGTTTCATGTTATTTAGATGTTTAGCAGTATCTGCAAACTTGGTCTCCTTTATATATTCTTTCTATTTTCAGTGTTTCAAAATGTGGACTTGGAAAATGAGAAATCCACACTCATGCCCAGTCCTCCCTAACCTCACTCTGGAGAGAGCAATAACATAAACCTTTGGGAGAATACTGCATTTGACAGAATATTGCTATATATAAGCTATTCATTTGCTTCCAATATATATGAGTAATATTACACAGAAAGGTTCTTTCTTACTCCAAATACCCAATTATTGCCTTACAACTAATACCAAGATATAGACCCAGAACAATATTATTTTTCACATTATCATAAATACGGGGATTTCACAGGGCACAAATACACTCCCTCTCAAAAACCATGCAAGATGCCAGCCAATTCTTTCAATAAAATAAACATCTGCTTGCCTGTTGTAAACAAAGCACCAAGCCATATTTCACAATTGCATAATAGATGGAAATATTTTGCTTTAGTATTTTAAATAACAGCCCCATGAGAACTCCATTCTGTCTTTCATGATTAAAACATTTCTACAGAGGGAGTTAGAGATTAAAATCTATTCATTATGGAAACTATTTTCATGTTGTTGGAGCTTTTATGAAAGATTCCAAGTTTCCACACCATTTATTAGGCAATAACATCACAAGAGAGAACCCCCAGGAATATTTTAGATTGGAGGAAATCTAATAAGGACTTTCAGAACTGGGGTGAACATGATTTGAAAATATTTCAAAGAAATCTTATCATTGCTTTAGAAATAAGGAATAATCTCCTTGCCCCACCCTCCCATACTATCCATTTGGACCAAAGTCATATCTTCGCAATTAAATCCAAGTTATTATGAGTCATATGGTGACTTTCCATTCGGTAATGGCAAACAAGGATGTTGGAGCACTAGTCATCAAAAGGATTCACTGAACTGGAAAATGCAGTTTTGACTATAAACTCTGAATAATTTAAAACCTATGGAGATGGGATGATGGGCTTTTCTGGCTTTTTATGGAGAGACATTTAAAACTGTCATCTGTTTAACAGTAATTTTGCTGGAAGATACAGCAACTGAACAGTGTAAAAACATCCAAGGGGAAAAGGAGATAAAAGTGTGGTTTATTTTGTATTTGATTCCTGTAAAAAGGTTAAACATAGACCTGTGACCCACTGTGTGAGAAGCCCACCTCTTTTACCAGTGGAAAGTGATGGATTTTTCTTTCTCTTGCTAACATACAAAAATCCAGAAAGATAGCTGTGCTTTTCTTTTTCATTTTATCTGGAAGTTTCTCAGGGTCTTTTGTAGATTTTTTTTCCTTATACAGTAACTTTAGAACTTAGAGAAGAAAAGAACTGGAAATCTTTTGTGCCCAGAACCAATGCATGGCAGGACTCCTGTTTTGACCATTATAAAGCAGTGTAGCTCAAATCTCAGTATGCTTTGTGAAATAATATATAAGGGATTTTCTGATGGTAGTCAGCCGTCTATGCAGAGTTCGACAACGAGACAACGAATTCCCTGAAACTGCTCCATGTACTAAAGAGGTACTAATGTATCCTTAATACATGGTAAATACATCATCCTTAGCTCTCTTCCTATACCTGCCTTTCCCAAGCAAGTGCTGCATTTCTTTATTGGTTTTATATGTTCTATTTTAGTCTATTTCTTTAAAATATCATCCAAATCTGGCCCTGCACAGGACACCCCAAGAATCACACAGTGTGCCAGACAGCATTGTCCAAATGCTTCTTGAACTCTGCCAGGTTTGGGGGAGCCTGTTCCTGTGTCCAACCACCTTCTGGGTGAGGAACCTCTTCCTAAGATCCAACCTAAACCTCCCCTGCCTCAGCTTCAGACCATTCCCTCAGGTCCTGTCACTGGTCACCTCAGAGAAGAGATCATTACCTGCTCCTTCTCCTTCTCCTCCCCCATGAGGACATTGTAGACAACAAAGAAGTAGCTGTGGTGTCTCGACTCAGTGTCCGCTTCTCCAGACTGAACAGCCCAAGTGACCTCAGCCACTCCTCTTACGGCTTCCCCTCAAGGCCCTTCACCATCTTTTTAGCCCTCCTTTGGACACTTTAAAATAAAATTATTTCATTTTACTTTAATGCTATTTTTAAACAGTTACTGTTTAAAGGCTTCACATTTTCAAGGCCTGTAAAAGAGAGTGAATTTTTGAAAAGAGAGTGCCAGTACCTCTTTAATCTATTGCCTTTGGCTTTATGTCCTGGAGCTGCTAATCTGTATTTATTTGCTTTTATTTTTAGCATGTGGTCATAAAGATGTCTGCAAAATTATTTTGAAAAGCTTTGCCTGTATGAGTCAGTGTTTGTGCATGTGTTTATATAGGGGAGTATATGATGGATCATTATTAATCCATACATTACAAATTCATTTCTCTTCTGTGGTGTTTTTCAAAGCCTTCACAGACAGGAGCTTCTTTCCTTTTAGTATCCACCTGCTCTGGATACTTTTATCCTTATTACAGTCTCCCATAAGTAATAAATTTTAGAGTCATCTGAAAATTGTAGTGTGTGACAAAAAGATTCAGCATTTGTCCAGGCCAGAAGGCTGCAGCTATCCAGCACAATGCAACACTGTGCAGGGATATCTGCACTAGAATACTAGAAATTATACAGTTGTGTTCACCTAAAAGAAGAGCTGTGCTAATTGCCATTGCTGAGAACACATCTCTAGCATGAGACCAATAAAAATGTCAATAGAAACTGTTGCAAAATTAATCCAGTCAGGAACCTGCCTTTAGCAGCCGGAGTCCCCCTTCTACAGTAACTGGTAAGTTCCTGGAATTGATCAGTAATTACAAAAATTGGCAACCTGTTTCTTCATAGGAGATAACAGTGCAAGAAAGTCTGAAAGATAATAAAGAGGTCTTTTCTTTCACTGTGCATCATTTTGTACCATAGAGATCATACTTCTTACTTCAGTATTTCCTAGCACTATATTTTATAGATTTGTTTACTTGAATTTCACCATGCTTTTTTATTCTTTCTCAAGTAATATAAATTATGCTTCAGAAAAGGAGAATAATTTACTTGGAGGATTATCTGACATTAGTCAGGGGTGTAAATACCTTACTGGATCAGTAAGTTTGCCCCTTTCCAGACACAACTATTCCTTATGATACATAATGGCTGCAACCAGTGTTTGAATTTGAATTATTCATTACTTTTATTTTTTCACTGGACAAACTATTCAATGCTCTGGGGCAGCCCATGAACTAAAGGTATGTTCACTGCAGGGCAGACAAAGCTGGACGCACAGCAGGATGGTCATTAATTTAAAGTTGTATCAAAGTAAGATTTGTGACAGTCTGATTTTGATTTAGATGTAGAAGAATTTAAATTCGCTGAATGGAATGGAGCTACTAAGTATTCATGACAATGAAGAAGAGAAAAAAACCCAGGAAAATAAAGGGAAAAGAGAGGATGAAAAGATATCAAAGGAAAAAAAGAGTAAGGGAGTAGGATTTTAAAACAGATTTTGAATTGGTTAATATCTGGGCCCAGGTAGAGATCATATTATCTAGGGTTACACCTAGGGTTAGGGTTCAGAAAACCACAAGGCCCAGAGCTCCACGGACACTGACAAGGTGAAAGGCATGCCAAGGGGAGCACCACACTGCCCAAACCTTGTTCCCTGATCTTCTTTCTGCTTGGTGTCCAACTTAGTCCCCCTACAGATCATATATAGACAAATTATAAAGAGGAGGTCATTAAACCCAGTAAACTTCTAGGAGTTTGTGGATGCAGAAATAAAAATCAAGCTGAATTGTAAAATGTGTAACAAGTTTCCCAGTGCTCCTTACTATCATGGCTTTTGAGCATAGGACAGAGTCCAGCTGCTCAGTGCCTGAAGTTCAGAATATTCTCCAAGAGCTGGTAATAAAACTGTAGAAAACACAATCATAAATAAATGGAAATAAAAGCCAGAGCATAAAACCAATGTTTTCTGGCAAAATGCCTTAATTCTGTAAGCTGACAGAGGCTGAGATGAGCTGAAAAGATGACAGAAAGCTCAAAACAACGTAAATTATGTTCGTCATAATTAAGAACTAAAACTCTGAAGCTCCTTCTTCAAGGAAGAGATAAAATGGTTCTAAGTAAGTAATTTTACTCCACATTAAGTCACCATGCACCTTTCTGACTAGTGTTGCCCCCACTGACAACACTGAGTGTAAAAGCCAGGAGCTCTGAGTGCAACTCCTTTGTAGCTCCTTAGTCGCTTCCGTAGTAACTTTCCCTGAATGTTCTGTGTCAGAGACTGCTTTCATCTTGAACCCCTAATTCTGATGTTGCTTTTCCCAGTGGGTCACACAAAGAGTTTTGGCAAGTCACTGTGAGTTTTCTAACTGGAACCAAATTTATAGCCCAGAGTGCAGTGCTTAAAAGGATGGAATATTTCCTTCTTAGAATGGTGTGTTGTGGCACAATTCCATTAACTGGGAACATCCATACTACACTTTTAAAGTCTCTAGCTCCTAGGTCCTTCTGACATGGGAACAATCTGTGCATAAAACACAGGCTTCATTTAGAGAAATGACTCTTTGTGAAGTTGCTTCCTAGACTTCAGCAACTTCTCTATGGCTCTTTAATTACATAATAGAATTCTTAGTTACAACCTTTCTTATTTAAGAATGAGGTCAGAGAATAAAGTCACAACAAAATAAAGATAACCTGAAGCTGACTCATTTTGTTGTCAAGGGATAAAAATTCACGGTCTAATTAATAAATTTATTAGAATTTTCTATTTTGTTTCTAGAAAGAAGGAAGTACTGCAAATAACCAACTGGAAAGTAGCATGTGTGCTAGTAAGTTATTTGTCTCCATAGCACATACCACATTTGAATATTAAGTCTTTTAGCAAAGACATGCTCCCACAATGAGCTAAATTATAATGCCTTACACGGTAGGTGGACAGAAAGACCAGAAATTAAGTTAGGGTTTTCTCATGGAAGAGCAGAATTTGCAAATATGCTCAGTGCCCTCATCCCCTAAACTCAAAACAGGTGAATATGCTGATGTTCTCCTGGACATCTAGTCTGCACTCTGAGCTATGAATTCAGTTCCAGTTAGAAAATTCATAGTGACTTTCCAAAACGTTTTGTGTGTCCTACTGGGAAGAGCAAGAGCAGAATAAAGGATTCGAGACTGAAGCAGTCTCCAACCTAGAATATCCACGAAAGTTACCACAGAAGCACCTGAGGATCTACAAAGGAGTTGCACTCAGGGCTTCTAGCTTTCAAAATATGTACATCCTATAATTAGTTACTGCTCTTTGGTAGGGTTAATCAGAGTCAGGTGTAATTTTCCATTGTCATCTTTGAGTCTTCTCAGACACTTCAATGGTACTTTGTTTTTCTGAATTTATATTTTCAAGTAGGAGCCAGAGAGGCAGATCTGCCGTCATTAATCCACAGAATACAAGAGCCTGTGAAAGACATTTTCCTTCCCCTTTGGGTGGTACCTTGTAATCGTGGGTGGTGCACTTCTCAGAAGACTGTGATGATAACTGATGCTTTAAGTTTTAGCTGCATAGTAGACATTACAGAGAACTGACAGCTGGGCCCAAAATCCCCACAGAAAATAAGTGTAGGCCAAAGGTTTCAAATACATTATTTGTGATTAGAGATGAAGGTTTTCTTCTTTTTAATTATATAATTCTGAAATCCAGTTATATCCAAATGAGTTCCAAACATACACTTTCAGTTGCTGAGACTTAGAAATTCTGTATCTGAATTCTGCAGCTGAGCCCATTTCTAGAGTGGACTCTTATCACCTCTCAGTTGCCTTTCTGAGTGCTTAGAAACTTACCTTCCAGGCATTAACTGTTGATACACTGGAGTTTTTTTAGGTACCACTGCATCTAGTGATATGCTGTTTTCTGTCAGAACTTGGCTGGCCTTAAAATAGAGTCTTAAAATATTTAATGTTGGAAGACTCTGAAAGAGCATCTGGTCCAACACATCCCACACCAACAGCTTTCTAAAAGCTGGGGGTGACTTGTTGACAGAAAAGACCTTGGGTGGAAAACAGTTTATATACACAATTTTGGAAAAAAGCATTTTGTGTACAGCCCTCATGAAAAAAGGGTGCTCAGCATTTTTTAACGTTGGATCTAGAACTATTGCAGAATGTGAAGTTTATTTCAGGTGAATATGTTCAGAGTATCCAAAGAAAAGTGATTTAGTGCTCACATTCAAAATATCATTGTTTTCCATCAACGTATGATGCTGGATTTCAAATAAGTACTATAAACTAGTAAGTCTGGCAGTAAAGCCCATGTTGTGAGTATACATGAAAGAGATCCCTAATTTTTTAACTTGTCATGATATATCTAAAAAATGGTGTATCTGCAAGTTTCTGAGATACAGATTAATTAAATAAAATAGAAATATGAACAAGAACAATTATCCAGCATCAAAAATATTAGCTATTTCATTTTCTCCCTTAATGTTTATTAAAATTATCCAAGATGATGAAATTGCTGCTGTGTAACACTGTGATTCTCAGCAAGAGATCTGTATTTTGTTATTAGGTTCATTAAATCTTTATGCTGTTCATTTTTTAAATGTTTTAAAATAGAATACAAGTAAACCCTAATTCCGGCTCTCATTTCTAGACTTCCAGAAAACTGGATAATGGCCCAAAACCGACAAGTTGATAAAAATGGAATGTAAAGACTATTCATGGTATTATCATATGAACAGAATGGGAGTTCAGGGTCTTCACATTTTCATTAGAACTGGAAGAGAGCGAGTCGTTTAAAAACTACAAACCTGTTTATAGGAAAAACCTGTACAAGATCTATTTTCCCCTCAGATTACATCTTAAATTAGGCAGCCAAGCATAAAACTACTCTCCCTCCCCTCTCTGCACCACCATGAATCTTGGGATATCTTAAATACCTAAGCTGAAGTTAAAATCTTGGCTATGGAACCAGGTGGTCCCCCTAGCAGGGAGTGCTTGCCCAGACATGGATTTCTTACCAACATAAACCTTTGCTAAATGCACACAGAACTTGCAGTGTCTGTACCATTCTGCTTGCCAGGTCAAGTGGACATTTGTCATGCAGCAGTTGTGTGGTTTTTGTTGCAGCAGTGATGGTCTTGTGAACACAATGAAATTAGTTATAAATCAGATACTTTGGCTATTGCTTCCAGGCTCAACACAGAGTGACCCTCTAGGTGTTTATTTCATTTCCTGGGTTCTTTTTTGTGGCACAAACCGAGCTCCATGTTACTACAGCTTTGCATTTTGAAATTTCCTATGCAGCTCAAAGTTAACAAACTGATTAAACTATAATTTAATTACATACCTAAGCTGCCATCACTGTCATCACAGTGCAGACATGTCCTTCTGCTTCGCACAGAGCTTATTTTGATAGGTTGATGAGATGGTGCAGAGACCTTGACATAACCTAGAATCATGCCATAGGGTTTCCCAGGAATTATTTGCCCCAACACTTGGCTCAGTGTGTACTGCAGAGGTGACTGGCTTTGGAGGAGAAAGAGCTGAACATGTACCTTTGATTTCGAGGGTACTTACATTTTTTGATTAATGATGCTGTGGATCTATATCCCTTTCTGGGAGCTGTATCCAGGAACGTTTTCTTCCCTGAATAGATCATATCCAGCAGAGTGTTATTGTGAAATAAGTCTTCTGTAAAGATGCAGAAATCTCACCTTTCGGTACTGTTTTGCAGATCTGGAGATCACCTGGGGATATTACATTTTATTCTAGGTAGGTTATGAGGTTTTCACCATTGTGTGCAATCCTGCCTGTCTAAATTGCATATTTAGATAAGAAAGAAATGATCTTTCTTTTCTCCTTGGTAAAAACTATCATAAAATGGGTTTTGGATGTAGGAAATGTTCTCACATGAATATTTTAAGCCTAAAAAAATTACTGCAAAACATTGATTAAGCAATAGGGATTCAAAATGTGTTTGACTGCAACTTGAAACAATTGATTCTCAGAAAAATTGACAGACATTTTTGAAAATTCCAGAGTTGCTTTCACATTGATAATCTTTATGTCTGAATTTGCTAAGTGTAATTTCCTTTGAAGTCTTTATATGAACAGCAAAAAGTGACTTCTGATATAATTTTAAGGGAATTATATCAGAAAGTCATTAACTAGTATTTAAAACCTACAGTTCAGACTACATCTCTATACATCTCAAAATTTAATAAGGTTCTAATTAGGGTTTTATTTTCAGAACATACATAATTCCTTCTTGCAAATTAGCCATTATTAGTGGATCATTCTCTACATGGTATGCATTACAAATCCTGATTTTTGAGAATGGGTGATCTTGACTTTCTGGCTGCAATCTTTTCACCTTCCCCTATGTTTGCTTATTCCTGTGGGATGCTGAGAACCCTCAGCTCCCTCTGTCTTTCACACAACCAAGCTCTGAGCCTACTTAGATTCCTTGATTAAAAGTTTGTTCCTTTGTTTGCTTTGTGCTCCCAAAGGCTTTTCTTCCAGGCAGCCCACATTCATTAAAGACTCTGAGCAAAGCACATGGAACAAACTTAATTGAGCAGTGCCAGTCCAGAATAGCAATGCCTGTTCAGTGAGAACAAGGTGCAAGACAGTTGGCATCTTGGGAATTGTTAACCATCACCAAGGTCTTCAGAGGCAGGTGCATTTGCTGGAGACAGCATGGTGTACCAGGGGATATTGCATCTCTCTGCTGTAGGAACAGTGAATTTAAAGGTTATTGGATGTCTTTATCCATTACAAAATATCACACTACTCTTGAACTATATACTCTGTGCATTGTAGTCATCATCCCATTGCTTATTCCAGATGGTTTGGGTTTGGTTCTTTTTTATTATACGTAACAGAAATGGACTTTGGTCCTGTTTGTGCATCTACTGAGATATTTGAAGTGTTCCATCCACTTAATCAAAGGGCAAGGAAAAAACCTCCAACACTGTGTTGCTTGGTGTATTGAGTAGTGTGTGTACTACCTAACATAATAAATACCTCATTGATAGCTGGCAAGTACTTTTACATGTAAATTAGGAATGAAGTATAATGCAATTATTCATCTCTGATCTAAAATATTTACATTCTTAATTGAAATACAACTACAGGTGTGATTTGCAAGGTTATCATAAATGCTACTTAATTTTTTAAAAAATAAATAAGTACCAAGCAGACATGTGGATTTCCCAATAAGGTGATTCAGCAAAGAATATTTGATCTTGGTGAAACAAATTCTGCATCTATTTCCCAAATGACTTTAAAGAATTACAGAAACAGGATATTTATTTTTAAACACAAATGTTTTTAAAATTCTGAATTTTTGCCTAAGAGCTGGAATTTCTTCTCAGTGGCAAAAAGTCATAGAATATGATATATTTCATAAAAATGCTCTTTTAAGTAGTTACAGTAGACACTGCAAAGCTATTTTTGATCAACATACAGATATCTTTAAAATATACACAATATATGTAAAAATGGGAAATTGGACATCCATATGCAGATGTACCAGTTTGGATTCAGCTTTTCCATGTTTTCAGAAAAAGAGATTTTTGCAGGTTGTGTAGGAGTCCAGACTCATTAAGCAACAATCAGCACACAGAACCCCAAAGCAAACAGAAGATTGAAGCAGCCTGAATGCAAAATAACTCACTTGATAACCACCAGTGCTACTGGGCATGCAGTCAGGTTACTGTTTTGTTTCCTAGATATATTTTTGCCAGTTTCCAGAAGAAATGCGAATTGAGAGACTTCTTTTCCTTTTTCCCACAGAAAGGAGAGGTGATGGCAAAGGTTGTTTGAAGCAGTTTTTGAAAGGGAATGAACTAAAGTTTGATATGTTTTAGAATCAGAATGGATGAAGTATGGAGCTAAGACCCTTATGGAGTCAAAAAGACCTTGTTTAATTTTTTATCTTATGATATGCGTCTAACATATTTTAAAAAAACCATTAGATAGTGCCCCACGTACATAAGCTCCCCTTTGGAATTTCCAGCATCTGCACAACAATTAAAATTGCAATTAAAAGCACAAATATCATATCATTTCTACTTTGTAAAGCTTTTCAATATCTATAGGAGCCATTTCTCCTTCTGATATTATTGAACCAGCCACTGACATTTGGTGGGTTAGACGTATGCTGATGCTTCTTCCTGCTGCTTCACTTGTAAAACTAGGACTTGTATGAACAAGTCTATTCCATTTTTTAACTAGATTTCAGAGTCATTAAAGTAATTTTGTTTTTAATTGGAAGTTGTATCACCATCCTGGTGATTTTTAAGAACAGAAATAGTAAAATCTTGGTTGGTTGGCCGTGCTTGAGAAGGATCCAGACCCAATCTGTTGCGAAGGCAATGCTGGATGAGTTTGATTACAGGTAAAGGATGAATATGACATTGAGCATTTTACTTTTAACTCCTTATTCTACTACCGTGAGCCCAAAATCTGAGAAATAGGTCACAGAAACTCTTTATATGTTGTCAGTTAAGCTGAAACAGTGCTGCATTGCAGGGATGATTGATATGGCCAGTTAAATCATAGCATGTTAGATGCAGCTGATATTTTTGAAGTATTTCTCTGCACCCCCACATTTGTCCTGTTCTCAAGAACAAACTTATAATTCCCATGCTCTTAGACATGATATAAATAAAAGGAGAGAGTGAGATTGTAGGGGGAGTTGAAATAAACCAAACAACTTTGCAAAGTATCCTACATGGAAAAATTATACAGAATTTAAGACAGGTGAAGACATTACTATTCTTAGTATTTAATATTTTTCATTCATTTCTGAGTGGTGAATGACATCTTTTGAATAAATGACCATCAAACCTTTTTCTTGGATGTGAATCAAGAGTATGATTTTTCACTAGGGAAATGTCAGAACCTTCAGAATTTACAGTTTATTTGATCAACACGTGTACAATTTAGGAATACATTTTCATCAAAAGTACTCTTAGTGGCAAGGCAGAATAAGATTTACGTACCATACAGCTTGATCATTTAATCACCTTCTCAGAGCTATTATTTAATATTGAAGAGAGTATGTCAGGAGTCCTAAAAGCCTGCTTTTAAGAATTCGTTTTTTCTACAGTTTATTTCATTTCTTTCAGAAATTACATATGGTTTTTCCATTCATTTGTGTTTGATAATGAGAACTTACTGTGTTTTATGGGCATAACTTGCCTAAGTGAGAGGTCCTGCTTCCATGCCAAGAACCTGTTTTTTAATCATAGAATCACAGAATGTTTGGGTTGGAAGAGACCTTTAAGATCACCTCTGGTTTTGCTGAGTCCCAATGTCATGGTATATTAGAGGTCAGTAGGAAATGTCCTGATGCAGAGTAAAGCTTGTGAAAGCAATGCTCAGAAATATTTCTGCAGCACAAGTATGTTGTTGGATACTTCAATAACCATGTGTCCCAAAGAGTCACTCTGTTGTAAGTCTCCAAATGCGGTTGGGTTGTAATTGCCATCTACATTTACTGTTTTCTCATCTTTCAACATCTTGCTCTGCTAGAAAAGCACCATCTTCTCTGAAAGCATTGACTTCAGTCCCCCATGGCTGGCCATTTGATGAAACAGGTTTATTATGTGAGCTTCTGAGTGAGAAAACAAAAACAGCAATAAAACAGAAAGCAGATTGGCAGTTGCTATGGCAATTCCATCCTTTGCTAGGGTTTGACATAAGTCTCAGGAGCTAAGGGAAATGCTCGGAAATGGTAATTATTCTTTTTTCAAGGGAATGTAATTTTCCATTGTGAACAGAGATTATAAAGTCAACAATTTAACTGGTTCAACTGGAATCTATATTTTATATTATCCACTTCTTAAGGAGGGGTGAGGGGCATTTTCTGTAAAACAGCTGTAATGTTACCTGCATTTCCAATTATGCACTGTCAAATTCTATTCCAGATAATTGACTTTTTTTCCAAGTATATATTGGTGACGATGGATAATAATATCTGAGCAAACACAAACCCAGTAAAGTGTGCTTTTTTACAAAGAGGTTCATTTATTTCAATATAAAACATGGTGCTAAAAATGGGTTTTTTCCCAGAACCTGAGAGGAAATCGTTGAGTGAGTTTTGGGACACAACTTTGAGGGATGATCTCTGGACCTTTTCTGAAAATGATATAAAGTTACAATTATGTGGTATTTATCCATACTGTATGTTCAGTAGATAACAAAGGACTTCCAAATTAGAAGTTTGATACCAAGCTGTTTTTCTCTGGAGAAGAAAATTCTAGTGACAGTGTATATACTACTGCTGCTAAACTTATGAAATAACTCTGGGGTTTGGGTAGACTAATGGAATATGCAATAATACTCTTTCCCATTTATTATTCCAATTTCAGACATATATTGCTTTCTTATTTTGAGGCTCTTCTAATATTAGTACTTATTAAATGTTTTGCAGTGATGGACTTTTTATATTTCTAAGTATGGATGTTGAATAGATTTAGTGGTTATTTTGGAAATGCAATACTCAAAATTCTCTGTAGAAAGTGCAGCACAACCATGGGACATCAGTTGTGTATTGTTTGATATTTGTTTCCAATGGAGTTGAACTTGTAGGAGATAATGGTTGTTCTCATGAAGAACAATCAATTCCTACCCTCTCTTTTAAAATCAGTGTACCTATAAGAAAATTTAAACTTTAACCATTTGGGAATAGTTGCATCCAATACCCTGTATTTTCTAACACTGATGTAACATCAGGGAACATGCAATGAAATGCTCTCACTGCTGTGTCTGGAAAGACAGAGGAGACATTCTAGGAAAATGAGCTTAGAGTGGAGAAAAAGCCATTCAAAAATACCAACCGATGAAAATACAGAGTCTTGCTAACATCTGAGTCACTGTATACACTGAAATAAGCCTGCAAATTCAACCAAATGATTGTCTGGCTTTCCTTATTTTCCTCAGGTTTTCTGCAAAAAGATTTTTTTGTCAAAGTACAGTGACAAGGCAAGATAATAGTAATTTTTAGAGCCCTATTTTAATTAAAATGTCTTTGTACTTTAAAAGATATGTTTTAAAGTATACAACAGAAAAACGCAGTCAAATTTTGAATTATGCTTTTGTTTCCACCACAGTTGTAGTCTAAAAAGAACTTCAAAGGAGAGGGATCTGTAAGGCACTATTTTCCTATTTTGATCCAAGAGATTTACAAAACAAAACAAAACCAACAATCAAATCACAACACAAAAGGGAAGAAATTAATTAATTGGAAGAAGGAGCATTTCAGAGGCTGAACATGATGTCTTTCTCTCTGGTTAGTGCTAGTTGCTTCTGATTTACACAAATGGGAGCAACATTCTTGTGTGCTTCAGCTCTGAGGTACACAGGAATACTGGACACCTCTGTGGAGAGAAGGCTCTTCAAGCATCTTCAAGATGTATTCTTCCTCTGAGGAAGTCAGCTTCTCATTGTCACCAAGTGTATAAGGACCCTCAACCCTTTAAGTGAAATGATTAAAACAAACAGGGTGAACAGCCTCTGGGTACTTCAGAAAGACATATTTCTGAAATTAGGAGATGTTATCCTAAAATCCTCATATACTTGAAGTATCCTGGGAAGCTTTCAGGGCTGACTAAATAATATTCTTGTAACAACTTATACTCACTTTTTATTTGTTATGGGATGTTAATTAACCTTGGAGATGACCCAGAATTGTGCACAACCTACCTGCACAAATTTTCATACCTTGGTGTGTTGTGTAGGGAATGCCCAGGCATGACTGAGGGCTGCACTTGCCCAGTAAGTGACCTCAAATGTAAAAGATCAGATGAGTCCCCTCCTAGGGACTGTGGGCTGGCAGCAACAAAGGTGTTGCCAAGTACTTGGCAGCTCTGAGAATCCATTAGAAGATGACACAAAGAATATTTCTCCAAAAGAGGTCATCTGACCAGAAGTCCACAGAAGAGCTCTTAGAGCTTCCAGGGAATTGTTTTCATGCTAATGTCTAGGCTTTTTGAATAATTTGTGCTGTAGAGAGATGCTCCAAAAAGGGTCTAGAAAAGTATTTTCCCAGGACTCTGAGGATGGAAGTATCTATTAAATTGTGCTGGTTAACATTTTATAATATTTTCTTTGTATTACCATCCAGGCAGTAATTTCCTACTGGCTATATGCTGTAATCCACTGAAACAGTTTAATACAGTGGAGCACACAAGTGCCAGTGTTGGTGAGGACACTTTGTCCTCTGGCTGCCTGCATTACAGGCTCCTCACCAGCAGGAATATACACACAAAAATGCAGATTTTTTCTTTCCCTGTAATGGTCACAGACTTGAACATGATGAACAGACAAGTTGGGAAGGGTCTGCATTATTCAAGACAGACACAGAAGGGCATCTCTAGGTCTGTACAGTTGTTGCAGGGTTCTTTGCCATTCTTCTCACCTGCAGGTGCAGCCTGCATAAGCAGAGAGGCTCAAATCCTTTAGCACCCTCTGTAAAGAAGAAGGAGAAGTAACAGTGGGGGAAGTGAATAACCCAATGAGTTAAAGCAAACAAAGAAGTGGGAGGTGATCTGGAGCACCTACAGAATCTATCTTGGTGATAGAGCACCAGCTCAATGACATTATTTTTTTTGCATTGGATAATGGAGGCTGCTAAAGTGAGACATGGATTCTAGCAGCTTTGGGAGAAACAAGGCAGGAATAGACAGGATTTGCACACAGGCAGATACTTTCTGAGCAATTAAACCTTTTTATTTGTGCAGGTTTCTCTGTGATAATGTAATTCTGATACAGTTTTACAACGTGATAAGCTTGGAGAGAACAGGGATTTCACAGTAAATGGAGGTACAGTGAAAGTGTCTTGTAAGGTTCACGCCCCATATATCAATGTATTTAAAAACTCAAGTAATTTTGGATGATATCTTACATTTTAATGTATTAGTTAAAATATGGTTCATGGTCTAAAATTAAACAGCCTAGGGTGATCATATGGTAGAGGATAAAATATTCATTTCATTATAATTACAGAACTTAAATATAAAAGATTTAAGCTTTGTAATGTTGCATTTTGAAAAAAAATTTTTTTTGTAATTCTGGGGGGTTATGTGAGCAACATCCACTCTAGGATTTTAAAATATTATATCCTAGCCTTAATAAATGCATTTTCTGTTGGATTAAATTTCTTTCCCCTGTAAAACAAACAAACTAATGGTGTCTTTTTCACTGAGTGGCACAGAGAGTCATGGTACAGAGAATTTCCATATTAAAATGTACATTTGCAATAATACTACCACATGATTAATGGAAGAAACTTTCCTTCCCTGCCAAAAATATACACACAGCAGAAAAATCCCCTTGAAGTCTACACAAGGAGGATGTGAAAAATAGCCTAGGGAAGAGTAATCAGAGGCAAGGTAATACCAGTTTTCAAATGGGCACAAGGTTGCTTAAGAAGAGATATTCTGGGTCCATCCACTCTGTTATTCTAAATGTAGCACCCTCAGAGGACATAAAAAAGCCAGTAATTTGTACCAAGAAACAGCAATCCACCTTCATTATGTACTCCCTCCCCTGTTTATTGGACATGTTAGATACAGCAATTTTGGCAAGACTACATGGCTGGGAGCTATCAGGGAAAAAACATTGTTATGAGAGAACTAGAGAACCTGCCTAACTTGAAATGGGGACAGCTCCCATTCCAGCTGTGATTTACTATTAACTGCGAAGACACCAAGGTTTCCTGACTCAATAGCTTTTGAAGCACAAGTTTCTGGCCTCTCTATGGCCATAAAAAGCCATAATAACACTATAATAGGATTTTGGATTGGAGAAAGAAATATAGGATGCAAATTCAAATACCACTGGGCAGATTTGTCATAAGAATATATGGCTATAGACAAAATATCAAAAAATCAAAATATATGTGGATATTAACTCAGACTTCATAAAATGCTTGTCTTGGACAGGATGCAGACATGCACGAAGAAAGCTATTGCCAAACACCTCAGCCTTTTGCTACCTCTTCAAAGTCTACAAGGAATGGTTTAAGCAACAGCTCTAGTAAATAAATGAAAATCATAAGGGGTGTTAGATGTAGATCCTTTCCCACATTTTATCTTTTGACTGCTGCAGACAGATGATATTCATGCTTGTTTAATTGTGTTGCATTTATGATGCTTCCTTTGAAATTCTTCTGTCGTGTGAGCAACTTCTTCAGTAACAGCCTAAGCTTCTGGGTCTGTTTTACACTCTGAATCTCATTAAGCAGGTGACACATAGCTGTCTGGGAGGTCCAGACCAGTGCCCACTCAATAATGTCATATCATTTTAATGGTTCTTTCTTTCACTTTGTGGTATTGCTATTTCATGGTTTTAACAGCCAGCAGTGCTAAAGAGCAGCCAAGCACAAGGCCCTGTCAGGAAGAGGTCTCATTAAAAAAAGAAAAACAAACAGGGAAAATGGTGCACTTTTGTTGGGTTTTTTGAGTATTTGATATTAGTGGTCAATCAGGTTGTCATCAAATATGGTCAAACATGATCTTTCCTCCAGTCTTGTCAACAAAGCAAATGCCATTCTGCTCCTCATTGTTTCTGTAGTTTTCTGTTCAAAATTCTGTACATTTCACAAGATTGATCATATACCTTGTATCGAGACTGATTTTTTTTTTGTATTTAGATAGTTGATAAGCCTCCAGTCACTTTGACTCTACTCTCCTTTTCCTCCTTGTATAAATCAGCAAAATTAAATGGAAACCTACACTTGTGTCACAATCTGGTGCTGTGCTCTCCTGGTGTCATGAAGAACAGGAGAGTTTGAGCAACTCTTTCTTTCCAGGAGGTAATAATTCCTCTGGCAATAGATTGTTTGCTAGATGAGGTTAAGTAAACATGCTCTGACCTGACTACCAGTTCATTTTGTGAAAACTACTTGAACTATTTTAATTTTTTGGAATCAGAAAAAAGTATTAGTTGCACAGAGCAACTTGTGTGCAATGGATTTCTGTAGTAGATATGCAGATGTGTCAATATTCCTGCTTCACTGCCTCTTTCATTACAGTTGAGTTAAAACTTGATCTTCTGTCCAATTAAAGACATTTTGACTAAAAAGTGACAGTTCTCAGGGCTGCATCCAAAGCTGTAGCAGCAGCAACAACAAGAAGAGGAGAAAGACTTCACAGTCTCTATTGAGAATTAGTCCTTTTCTTTTCCCCATCTGCATATCAAAGCTTGTAAACCACTACTAATCTTAACATCAGCAATCTGGACCAGAAATTAGACCATGTCCATTATTTATGAGGATGGGTGGAAAGTAAATAATATTTTTTAGCATTAAATTGCAAATTCGGAGAGAGATATGCTGGTTTTGGATGATATGACACAGAGAAATAAATCTTACTGCTCTCCCAGTTTAACACATCAGATTCTTAAGACACAAAAGTGGTTTTATTTGCTGCATCCCATTTGATTGCTTCCCTCTTTTGGTCCTACATCCTAATGCATTTACTCTCTGTTGTTTTGCAAGAGACCAAAGTAAAGCTTGGGTATACTATCAAGATGGAACAAGGAAAGTATGGGCCCTAATCTTCCTTTCAATTACACCAATGTAAAGGAAAAATTTAATTGAAGTTAAATTTCCTTGGTGCAAGGCCTGCTGAAACAATGTTCCCTCTATTACAAATCTAGTAAAGTAAAAGATAGTTGATGGATTTTTGTTCATTGTGGACAATGGCAGCATCTGCTTTTCCACTGCCCACACCTGAACACTAGGCAACAATAAAATTTGCTGCCTGTTAGTCTGTCATTGCAAATTGTGTGCTTTGATATAAAGGAGAAAACAAAATAGTACAATAAAGTTGTTGTTTGCCATTGGCAAATTTTAAGGAGTACTTATTTAACAGGAAGAGACATTTGTTCCCCATTCCTTCATGAAGGATTTTTTTTCCCTCCTTCACCCAGTGTCACTTTAAAAGTCTTGTTCCTTGAGCGATGGTGGGAAAATAAATCCTTTTGTAAAGAAATAAGGACAACCTCTTTTAACTATGCTCCAGGCTGCTTTCTTTGTTGCTGCCACTCTGCAGCCATTTGGTGTGAAACAGTCCATATTTACAATCCAGAAAGACAACTTTTGGAATGTGTTGGAGGCCACTGACCCTAGAAAAATAAGCTAGCATTTCCATTTAACTTCTACCCTGGAGGCTTCTCACTTGTATGTTAGGATTCATTGTCTACACAGAAAATCAAGCTTAAAAAAAAGCAAGCAAAGGGGTTGGATACACGAGTGTAGAGCAAAAGGGTTTCTTGTATATCACAGCAAATCTCAAAGGGCTTTCTGGTGATGCTGATGTAAATTCAAGCAGAAAGCACAGTTTTCTTAATGTCAGGGACATAGCACGCTCCCAACCATGCCATCAGTTTCTGTAAGTAATGCTGTTTTTCTTCATCCTCCACCACACCCTTCCTACTGCCATCCCTTTCACCCTCCCTGCCCTTTTTCTGCCCTGCCATAGGTACTTTTGATCCATTAGCTTTTTAACTTAGGGTTTTCCCTTTTTACTTTCCTCAAGGAAGCTGCACTCAAGACCACAGCCTGGAGTCATTTACTCCTTCTTTGCAAGATATTGCCTGTAAGAGTATATTACTATCAGGCAGATATTCTTCTACTCCCCTGAGTGCTTTTCCCTATGCACTGCTTGCGTTATGGAAGAATTCATTAGCTGATTGACGCCTATCTCTTTCCTTACAGCGGCTGGTAATGTTATCTATGAGCATTCAATTTAAATCCCAGTCCAACTTGATGTTGTATGGTCATGGAAGAGCAGGATAAAGCTGTGTCTGTACTGAAGGATAGTGAGATCAAGCAGGAGAAAATTGGGTCTGTTCAGGAACTACAAATTCCTTATGTGCAGCACTATGTCCTTTTGAGAAAATAAGTTTATAGCTTCCTCACACTGACAGCAGAGCTTATCTTCTGGTAATGGAAATGGACATTGATCCACTGACACTACTGGAGCTATTTGGATCAAAACCAGTTAAGGACTTGGCCCCCTAATCCTGCTTTCCCTTTTTCTCAAGGAGAGGCTTCCAGTCAGAATAACAGCAGAGATGGTTTATCATCACTGTTCAAAACAGAGACATCTCTGTAAGGAGCACTAAAGAGAGCAGGGCACACCTGAGCTCCAAAGACCATTGATAGGGGTTGAGCAGCCTTGCTGCACATGTACATCAGCTTCAACATGGGCACAGTGCCATGCTATGCTGCTGGCTGCTTTCAGAAGTCAGTTGCTGTCTCCACATGAGACTGGAATATATGGAACTGCCATCCCAGTTGGAGCTGTTGAGGGAAGCAGTGAAAACAGGGCTTTACATGGCTCAGATCTATGCTGCTGCTATCTAGCTCTTAAGTGTGGTGGAGGATTGCATATCAGGGCGGCAGTTGCCTTTGCTGGTGGCATCTGACTGCTGCTCTGAAGCAGCAATGAAAAGATAACTGCTAAGAGGGTTTTGTTTAGGCAAACTGCATATAAATTTCCCCTAAAATATAAACGAATGGTGATTTCATTAGTCCTTCAAAGTCCTTCAAAGTCAAAGGACAGATTAAAAGAAATTAATGCAGATTTCTCAGGATTAAGCTTTTTCTGCATCCTTTGCAGTGTTCTGGTCTCTAAAGACAACTAGGATTGCCATACAGAAAGGAAGGTGAGGTTCAGTTCCTTGCTCAACAGGAAGATTTGTTTGACTCCATTCCAGTGGGGCTTTTCCCCATGGCTTGGGGCTCTTCACCAATAAAATCACTGAAGTTCCAGAAACACAAACACCCCATTCATGTTCTAGCCAGTCTTTCAGGATCAGTAAAACATTTGCATTTGAAATGTTGGTAAATTCTTGCTCCATCTGCTTAATTTTAGACTGGCTGCAAGACTACCAACAGCAACCTTTGGTATGTGCTTGGGCTTCAGACCCATGTTGTCAGTGTCATTCCTTCTCCAGATGTATGCAAGTTTCTTCACTTAACTAGTTCCACCAATTTAATAACAAAAACCTGGTGACTATCATAGATTTGTAGATGATAACACACAGGAGATTAGCTGAACTCTGCTTGCATTTACTGCTTAGCAAATATATTTTCCTGCAGATTGGACATGTCCTTCTCCTTTTAGTTCAACCAGAACAGATGTTGGCTGATAAACATAAAAGATGGGCTGCAGGATGTTAAAAGATCTTGAAATAAATGTGGACACATAAAATTATGTCACAACTATCACAAATAAGGTGCCGTATATCCATTATTTACACAAAATGTGTACATTTTTTACACAAAATATAGCTTATGTTTCATGCTTATAAAGTTGTTAGATAAAAGTTTTGAAAACAAAAGCCTAAAATCTCACATGTGCAGCTGTATTCAGACATATAAATAGAAGTGCATAACTAAATTCATAATAAAGGTACCTGGCTTGCTATTTCTCTTAGACTCCTAAATTAAGTGATGACTGGTGATTTTGTAAATAACATTTTTTACACGGAACAGCTAAAGCAGGTCAGACAGGAAGGTGACCTTCCCTGGCATCTTTGGCAATGTCCAAGAGTGGATGCTTTAGAGAGAATATTAAAAAATTACAAGTATACAGTGACACTATTATCAGTATATCCTCCCAAATTCTGTCTGTTTGAAACCTTAGAGGCATCTCTTAGACTGGAGTTTGCATCCATAAATGCAATCTATAATTCTATTTGATTCCCATCTAAGGACTTTTCTTGCATGAATTTGTCTAGTAATCTTTTGAGTCTCTTCATACATTTGTTCTCCCATGGCCATTGGTTCCACTGCTGAATTATTTCACTGTGTCAAATTGTTCTTCTCTTTTGTTTCTTATTTATGTCCCCATCTTTGAAATACTTTTTAAAACAGTGTGGCAATCTTGATCTCTCCTGGTCTCTAATTACTGCTTCAATATTTTAATAATTAGTTAAGAGTGCAATTTTCACTTGGGAAAAAATGCAGTTCTCTTGTTTCTAGTGTTCTTTGGTGCTAACTAGGCTAAACTTTCCTCTCTGCTAGCTTCCAGGAGGCAGACAATGACAGTACCATATGTCAGTTTGTGATGTTCCCAGGTGGTAGGTAAGTGATTTCCAAACACAGGAACAGATTGGTGATGTTTAGACTCCTTGCTCTCTACGGAAAAACACTCTAGTATATCTCACTGTTGTAAAAACAAATTGATTTCTTCAAATATTCTTAAGAAGTTGGTTCTTGAAATGCTAAAATGAGCACACACCCGAACATTTCCAATAAATTAGAATAGAGAAATAAATCCCCAGTAGGAAAATGTGTTGTGGAACCTCATAGGTCTCCTCCCTTTCTAACTTCTGTTATACTGTCATTCATGGTTTTTAAAATTTATGCTTCTGACAAATAGGAACCCTCTGGAACCTATTAGAGAGATGTAAGCAGCTTCTTAAAATGAGGGTGGTGTTTGCTAATGGTACACCAGTACCTTTGAAAGTTTGCAAGATTACCTGTCCAATCTGCCCAACAAATCTGAGCACTAGCTGAGAGATACATTTGCTGCTGGCTTTAGGGTGCCAAACCTACTATTTATTCCTTCCTACTGCACCTCCTTCACATTTCTGCTACTATTTCAAACTGCTTGTTAAGGAAAAGATGCACAAGTATGTCCTCAAATTCTGACTTTTTGAGAAAGAAACAGTAAAATAGAAACATGCCAATTTTGATAGAAAAAGATGAGGATCTTTTCAGATTCAGCATACAGACTCCTGCAAAAGGGCCAGATGAGGAAAAGAAAGACCCTCAGAGCAGCTAATAGCCACTAACCAAGACATTCATTTGGGTTAAAAACTGACCTGGTTAAATCAGTATGTTGAATATGGAGCAAGGGCTCAAGCAAGTGCTGTCATATCTGATGAATGCCTTACACTGAAATGATTGGCTTTTCCAGAATGGAAGTCTCTTAGACTCTCTGGATTCTGTTCCTGTGCTTTGTGTAAGAATTCTACCTCCCTTGGCAGCAGAGAAATTAACCCTTGTGATGTTTGGTTAGATCTCTCTTCTGTCTGGAATATGGGAGACTCAAGAAAGGCAGGACAGTGGACCTGTGCCTCTCATGTGTAAGGAGTTGGTTGCCTTGATTTAAGTAATCTGTGTTCAGTATGTCTCTCATTATTCCTGAGAAAATATTGGCAATTCTTTATAAAAGGAGCAGCCAATGATTGAAATCTCAGGATTTTTCATGCATTCTGGTTTTCTGACCAGTTGTACAAAAGCATATATCAAAGGGCCTAAATTGTGTCTTCCTTTGGAGCAGTAGATTTTAATTATAAAGTACTTTTAAGAATGTGAAAAACACTGCAGAACAAAACCATTGTCCTTATAGTTACTGCTCCATCTAGATAGAAATGCTTTACACACAGAAAAGGTTTCTGAACAATGCAACGAACATATAGAAATATTTTCTATAAATTATGTGGCATATGCAATATGCAGCATGGCATAGATGTTCAAGTGGTTCAGTATGGGATGATACTCATAACTTCAGCACCCCAGAGTAACTAGTCCTTCCAGTGCTCCTTCTGTTTGGTGTCTCATTGCCAAACACATGTTCTTTCTTCTGTGAGTGCAATACACAAAGACTTTTTTAAACTTTTTCTATCATTCTCCTTTAAACAAAATATAAACTCAAGGCAATTTGTCACATTTTAAATCCATTTTATTATTGGGTTGCATATGTTCAGCACAGACTCTGCTCCTTCCTCCATAACTGAAACTAGGGAGTTCCAGAATATGGAACTTAAGTTAAGGGGATCTCCATAACTTCAGGGAGATCCAGAATAAACTTTTATCTTCTGTAGAATGCCAGTCATGTCTGCACAATGATAAAGCAAAGAGTTTTTAAAAATGATACATAATCATCTTCTAAAAACAGCACTTATCATTGCTTAGAATTAGGTGCTTACTGTTCAGATCCTATAACTTCTAGTGGGTACCATTGCATTTTTCACTAGTTTCTGCATGACCACATGACATGAGAAGCATAATTTGGCATCATTTAATCACAAGGATGTCTTTTCTGGTTTACAGCTATTATTTCTGTCCTGTGATGTATTTTTGAGCTTTAAGGTAATCATATTTTACTCACCACGTAGACTAAGGGAAAACTGGCAACCTAAATGCAGTGCGTGAAACACTTGCCATGTACTGAGAAAGAAGCAAAAATCATTTTCTTTTTTTCACTGCTACTCTGCAGACGGAACATTTATTTTTTGAAGAATTTCTGTGTAATGAAATTCTGATTCTATTTGATTGTTTATCTTTCTTATTTTACTTATAATGCTGTGGGACTTAGTCCATATAGACAGGTAAAACAGACAGTGAAATTGAATGAACTTTCTACCAGCCATGCATTGTGGTTTGGGTCGAGTTGAAAAATCTGAATCTGGTTTCACATTCAACTCTCCTTATGAGTCAAAGACATATGACAGCACTGGAATAATGAATTCTGGAACAGCAAACTCTGCAAATAAAAGGCAAGTATGGATATGGAAGAAAAATGCCAAATTTAGATTCAGAGTTTGTATCTGCTATTTTAAGTTAAACTCCCTTTATCTCTTTCAGCTTTCAATTCAAAAAGGTAGGCATTGTGTACTCTGTTGTTAGATTCCCAGAAACCAGGCAGTTCCTGCCAGCTGCATTCCATTTTTTCATGCTGTGCTTCCCATCATCATTTTCAATAAATCTGCTATGCAAACTGGCCTTGATATTTAATGTGGGGATAAACTTGTCTATTGCTACTGAGATACTGAGTTTAAAGCATGGGAAATTGTGTAGTCTCACTTCAGTGCATTTTGCCATTGATGGTATCTCTCAGTTCACTCCTTAAACTCTGGTGGTTGCTAAAAGCTGGATCAGAACGTGAAGTCACTTCTCATTTTTCACCCCTACCTAGGCAACATTTTCTAGAAATCAATTTTACTAAAACAATCAGGAATTCAAGCAATTCTTTATATTTAGGTCTGTTGAAAAAAAGAGCAATGTATAGTACCAAAAGGCAGTGCTGGTTTCTCTTAGCTGGTCCTGGCAAAGCTACTCCAAGGGATGACACACCTCTGTTAGTCTCATTCTCATGCAAAGCCAGTAGAAATGCTGAATGTTGGATAAAGCAGTGAATATAGAGATGATAATAGAATTGTAACATAAAGCAGTAGGCCAGGTGCTGAGAAAACATTCTGGTTTTGCTCCATTTGTAGATAAAGCTTTGACTGACTTTAATCATTTCACTTGTACTAGGAATTAATTAGGACCTTAAGGCTTGACCAATGCTGAATAATCACTCCAGTGCAATCTACAGTGTGCAACCTATTTATGTCATGGAAAGGGCAGCAATGATTACAGGTTATAAATAACTTGGTAGACAAAACATGAAGACAGAGACCTCTCATTGTGCTTTTATATGAAATAAGTACCTTTTGATCCTTTTTCCCTTTGATTTTTTATTGAAGAGAAGATAGTAATCTCACATTAATATGCTGCTTTTCACCTCAAAGCACATCAAAAAGGTACACACACATAGTAGCATGCATGTGTAATGTCTTACATAAATACGAGGCCTTCTATTTAATAGGAAACAGCAAGGAGATGGAAGCTTAGAAGACAAATTGGGAAAATGCCCCAAATAACCATTTTAAATTTGTTGGGCATTAAAATCTCCAGAACAGAATTATCCAGGTTGGTCTGGTTCTGGGAAAGGGATTCCTGAAATTTTTAGGCCATGTAGCATCCAGCATTTCAGGTTTATCAATGCACAAAGCCACCATCTTCATGACAATACAGCTGTGCAAATTTGGCACATTTCACTGTGACCTCCATGATACTGAAAGTAATTTTGTTCAAGCAATTGGGAATTTCAGTGATTTGCAAAAGCCAAAAGGATCAGTTTTGTTTCATCATCTGGATGACAATCATGCCCACTGCCATGGTGATGAGGAACTGTGTGCCATAAATGCTGATGGTCATGGGGCTTCAGGCTGGTGATTCCACTGCCGAGCACAGTGCTGGCCTGATCCTCCTGAACTTGTGGAAACAAAAGTCATAGCCTCAGGTTTTCCACAGGAGAGTGAGCTGGAGAATGAAGGAGCAGTAGTCCCTCCTTAGAGCTGCTTGCTGTGTGGCAGAGGACATAGCATTCAGGAACAATTTTGTCACTCCTTCTCTGCAATAAGCACTACATGGGCCAACCAACAAAGTAAAGGGGGATCAGGCAACTCAGAATGAATGGTCTGAGAAGCACATCCCAATGGACAGAAAAAAAAACAGCAGTTCTGTTCCTCATGGTCAGAATAGAGGCAACAGTGTGTATGGTCACTCCAAACAACACATCAGAACATAGAAACTTTGTGTCATATATATTAGGTTTTATTCTTAATTTTCTTTGTATATTAGACATTCACAGAAAGGAGGCAGCTGTGTGAGAATGATACATGGAGAACTTTGCAAATGTTGCCAACACATAGAGTTAGCAAATAAATTTAGTAATGGAAAGTCATAGAATCATAAATTGGGTTGGGATGCAGGGTTGGGTTGGGAAGGGACCTTAAAGATCATCTAGTTGCAACTCCCCCCACCATGGACTGTGACACTTTCACTAGGCTGGGTTGTTCAGTGCCCCATTCAGCCTGGCCTTGAGCACTTCCAGGGACAGGACATCCACATCTTCCCTGGGCAGCCTGTGCCAGTGTCTCACCACCAGAGCAGCAAGGAATTTCTTCTTAATATCTAATCTAAACCTGCCCTCTTTCAGTTAAAGCCATCACCCTTTGTCCAATCACTACATGCCTGTGTAAAAAGTCCCTCTCCACCTTTCTTGTGAACTCTTTCAGGTACTGAATGATGCAATAAGGTCACCCGGGAGCCTTCTCTTTTCCAGGATGATCAACCCCAACCCCTGACTCTCTCATCCCTTCCTCACAGGGCCCTAATGATGTAGCAGAATCTTAGGCAAAAGAAGGAAGGCAGAGTATAAGCATGCTTGGGAAAGAAAAGAAGAACCACCTTTCAGGGTGTGCTCAGAGCCTTGCAGGATTGATCTGAAAGCAACACTGGCATTTATGGAAACACAGGCAGGAAGTTTACATTTTGATGAAATCTGCCCAAGCCTTTCTTCCCCCTCAGTACTTCAAACAAACCACCCTGTGTTACTCTAATGAATAATGGGGCCAGAAAGGTGAGCAGTAAATAGCATTTTCTATTGTACCATCAAGTAAATTATGCTTTACATATCCTTTTAATCTTGGCTCTGTGCACTGCATTATTGTGGTATGGTATAAGCCCCACTAATGTTAACCTAGGTCACAAAAAGCACTGAGTTTCTCAGATGTGCCATTTCCTTTTGGAACAGCAGCAGTTGAGACAGACTGGTTTCCCAAGGGCCCAGAGTAACAGTTTTCTTTGGAGTTCTTTTTCCAGTTGATAGTTTGGCCTGATCCTATGATCCTAACAGCCAAGTTGTTCGGTGATTTTTCATGGTTGTTTTGTTTTATTTCGTTGGTTTTTTTCTCATTAGCAGCATGAGTATCTCCCTCTGTTCTATAATACCATCAGCCTGAGACCTCCTTTGGAATCACCAGTTCAGTGTTCCAGCAACTTAATGGTCAATCATAGTTTGTTCTACACCAACTATTTTCTTTTCTTTTGGTAGAACCTCTGCTTTAATCTACATGGTAAACATAATATTGATAAAGGAGACACTCTGCCTCAGACTGACACATAAAAAACCCTCACTTCACTGTCTTGTCACTTACCTGGACAAGAATTTCTTGATCTCACCAAGAAAAATCATCAAAAGCAATGATAGTGGTGACAACTTCTGTGATGACTGTCGGGGTAAGGACATAATAGACAGATTTCTTGGGTTTTTTTCTAGACAGATTCAGAAACAGGGTATATTTTTAGTTAAGAGTTATTAAAAAAATGTTTTAAATCTTATCCCTTGGTGATAAAAGAGCGAGTGACAGCCTAGGGACATTGGTATACATGGGGATTGAGATCCTAGTCAGGGCCAAAAAGCTGTGGGGAAATGTCTGCAGAGGGTATGTGTAGCACTTATTTTTATTATGTGTTCCCAGATACTCGTGTGATTTCATTCAGATGTGATAAGCTGCATTGAATTTTGCCTTTGCATAGTTATATATTGTTTCTTGGCTTGGTTTCTCCAATGTAACACTTTTCTTCATCAGAAAGACCCTTGGATTTTGTCCTCTTCTCACAGGTGTTTCCTTTTCCCAGACTAGTTTCTTAACATTTCCAACACTTCGCATTTATTACTCCCCAGCTGTCACGTCATACCAATAAATTCATGCAGTAAACATCTCAACAACAGAATAACCTGAGAGAATGTAAATCAGCACAGAGCAGCTCAAAATCTGTCATGATCCAAATTTATGAAGCCCAGAGGTCTATAGATTTGAACCTCAATCACAGTCATCTCACAAAGAAATTTGCAGCCAGTTGTGTGCACCAATACCAACTCTATAATAATCTTTATAAGCAACAAAATCTATTGTTCCATTTCAGGGAAAGTCAGTCTTCTCTCTTAACTGTTTCTCTTGACTATTCTCCTCCCCTCCTTTTCCTTGACAAACCTGGAGATCGGGCCTTATCAAAACCCCTCATTTGAAATTTATGTGCAAGGCACAAGTAAGTAGTCTGTGTGTGTGATGTTTGTGTGTGTACATGACAGAGAGCCAAAGCTTAAGAAGAATGGCATTAAACCAGCTATAACAGCTGGGACAAACAATTAGGCTCCAGATGCTTGTGCCTGGAAACATGTCCATTTTTCCTGATGGAATCATTTGAGCTAGAAAAAGGATATGCCCATCCTGCAGACCTTGCTTTATCAGAACTATAACAATAGCTTTTTATACATCAGGTTTTCCTCAGCTCATGACTTGCTAGCAAAGCAAAATCATACACAGTAATTAATCTGGTGCTGCAATCCTGTCAGCACAGGGTAAATTTGAGTGACATGAAGGAGTGGATGTGAGGGATCAAACACTGAAGCATCCAAATGATTCACTGAAAACTAAATGAAGATTTAAGAATACACCTGTTCATCAACCTGGAGACAGCAGTGAATAAATGTGTTTCAGTAATGATCCAAAGAAACAACAAGGCACAGCCCTCTACTACTAGGACTGACAGGAATAAGAGCATGGGGGAAAAATTAATTGCTTGCTGCTGTATTGGATTAAGAAGCGAGTTATCCAAACAAAGATGGAGAACATAAAGTGAACCGATACTACTTCTTAATGCCTGATGGGGCAAAATCTGCATGCTTGACTTATGCTGAGCACAACCTATTTATAACTGTGCTCCTGCAGACTTAGTGGAATTTTTCCTGTAATCAGATGTTCATTGCAGCACCAATGAACCTTCAGTCAGGACCATGCCTTTCTATTCTTCATTAGAGCAGCACCTGCAGATGGGTACTTAAAATGTGAATAAATGTGTCAGAATTGTCATCTTTTATTTTTAGCAAAGTGGGTAAAAATTAGGAATCGAGCTATAGCAACCTCTCTCTCACTGAAATATTTTGTGCAGTTTGAGGTCATTATAGTTGATCTCTGATTTTATGAAGGCTTATGTAAATTAAACTCGGGGTTACATAATTCTATGCATTAAAATCCACTACTATTGTTTTCATGCAGGATAGCTAGCAAATTGATAATAGCACTGTGTAGGTAGTAGTTAATTCAGAATTACCATCACAAGCAATGACTGATATAACCATCTTCCTTCTTAACACAATTTCCTGAAAATTATTTCCCTTGAAAAAAAATCCATTCTTTTTGTAAAATAACTCATTCCCATTTCTCTGTATTATTACTAATATTTTCCTCCAGACCCTTTAAAGATAAGACAAATAGGCAGCATTCTCCGAAGCATGCAAATCACAGAAACATTTAAACCCTGGCAAACGATTTCCGAGGAACAGTTTTTAAAACAATGTAAACAAGGCAGACTGGGAGGGCAGAAGTGTGTTTTAACAACCAGGATTTAGAGGCTAACAAAGTTGAAATGAGAGAGATGGAATTGAACTGCTTCTGGCTAGTGAAGTGAATGACAACTAATCTGTACTTTTCTGTTAAAGAAATGCATAAAGAAACCCCACCTTATCAGTTGCTGCTGTTTCCAGTGGCATATATTGTACATTAAGTTAGGCAAAGCCTCACACAGAAACGCTGAGCTTCTAGTTTCCCCCATGTTGTCCTGCTGTACCACACACAACCTTCGAAATTAATCTTCATTCATACCAAATTTGTACACCTGTCTCCACATTTTGAACAAACATAGGTCTGTTTTTCAGCTGTGTCTTCCCTCACATTTTGCATTCAAACAAGAGCAGTGTGCAGAAAATTACAAGTGTACTCATTTATATTTTAGTGAACTTGGGCAGCTTTTTAAGTATGAAGAAGCAGAATCCTTCTTCTAGCAGAAACTTAGCTTGTTGAACAGGAAATCCCTCCTAGGTCATCCTCTTGAATCATCCCAATTGCTAAAAAGAGTGGTGGTAAGACCAGGAAACTTAGTATGACTTGTGCCTTATCTATTTTCTTTTGTAATCCAGGGTGTCTGATGAAAATGAGTGAGCACTGCTAGATGATACTCTAGGTGTGTTTTCTTAAGCAACTTCTTTTCCATTAAAATTGCAAAAATTAAAAAAATTAAATTAAATTTAAATTAAAATTAAAATTAAAATACACAAAGATTCATGTATTTAATATTTCACAGTCATTTGCTGCTTTAGAAAACACTCTTGAAAGAAAAATTTCATTTTAAGCAAAATGCAAGGAAAATTAATTCTGCAAGAGGAAACTTTCTGCTTCAAAGCCAGTACCAAACACACAGGGGTTTTTTTGCAAGGGCATAATGTCCTTCCAGACAAAAAAAATGTCAGATAACTTACAAAACATTTGGGAATTTGCATCTTCTAAAGGAATTATTTCTTACTCTTTCTGTACAACGTTTAGCACTGTTGTTGGTCCCATGACTGACTGGCGCAGTTTCATACTATTTTTAGTATTTCCTTAGACCTTCGTTGCTCAGTTCTCTTTAATAATTTTGCATTATGGACAAAAAAACCCCCTGACTATTTGTATGTCTGCTATAAAGTTATTAACCAAGACTGTTTGTGTCAGGCAAACAGATTTCATTTCAAAGTGAGATGTAGGTTGTTTCCCTTCCTCTCAATTCTTATGTCTTTCCTATCCTTCAGTCACAAAGTTGACCAATTACAATTACACTCCAGAGGAGATCATCCTGAACAGGTTTTCATCTAATGCAAAAGATGTCTCCATTTTCTTTTCATTTCCCCTTGTATTCAGAGGCATTAGTTATTTATAACTTGGTAATTCTTTTTAGTCATTCAACTGAACAAGATAGTAAGAAAGCAACAGGTAAAGAGAAGGTAAAATCACTTCTGAAGCTAAAAAAATTACATTGTTTCAAATGCCTTGTTTCAAAAGCAAAATCCTCACTTGGACCTAAAATAAAGTTCTTGATCCTTGGAGTCAACAGCAGGGCTTATATTGACGTCAGCAGGACAGTACCACTGCCAGAGGTCTTGTGATGCCACTGCAAATGTGCAAAGGGATGAGAGAGCCAGTAGCAGCAATTGAAGTACAAAAATACTTGTAGGTCAGCATTATGCAAACCATGACTGTGTATTTAATTTTTCATTTTTTTTTTATAACTTCTGGTGTTGTTCAGGCAGACTTTTAACCAAGTTTGCCTCTTTAGACTATATTTTCTTTTGCCTGGGTGTATTGTGTTCCCCATATGATCTTGCTTGACATGGCCTAGGACAGAAAGGAAATAAAAATCAGGAGGAAGGAGGAGAATCAGTTCTAGTTGGCTTTTATAGTGATGGAGTCAAAGATGATATTAACATTGATAATGTGAGAACACAAAGTTTTCCTGGCAGTCACACAGAGAAACTTTTGTGACTGGAAATACCTGTAGTGAGCAATGAAAATATATATATGTGCATATAACTATGTGCATGCAGCTGACAAAGAAAAACAGGTTCCTTCACTGCCTACTTTGAGAAATGGAGGATTGCAGATCTCCATTAGGTAAAGCATTTCTTGGAGGAGATGAATAAGCAAGTGCCTAGCAAGGCACTGGTGAAGGTTGAATAGGGCTGAGATGAGGCAGGTGCCACACTGAATAGCATTATAAATCAAAAGGCACTGAATAAATAAAAATACTGTTTGGAAGAAGTTGATTTGATTATGGGTTGGCTAAAGTTTGCCATGAGTCTGTGATGAGGCTGGAGGGGCAGAGGAAGAATGAGTTTAGAGATTTCTTATTGAAGGAGGATGAACTCTGAAGATTTAGCTGTCTGACACAGGTACTAAATAATTAAAGCCGTAAGTTGTTGAGGATAAAAATGGTTACATCAAAGCTGAAATGTGGTCAGTGTCTCCTAAAATACATTCAGAAAGAGAAAGGAAAATTTAAATGCTTGTTTGAATTTAAACATGTGTTGCATAAGTGCTAAAATTCCACAGGCAAATTACATTCGTTTTACAAATATCCTTTGTTTTCTGTTCATTTCTTCTTTCCTTCCATCATTCCAACAATAACTGTAGTGGGAAAAAACTATTCATAGTCCTCCTCTAAGGCACAACAAATTGCAGAAAGAACAGCACTAAAACATACTCATTCTTTTTGACTGAATACAGCACTGCCTTTACATTTTCTCTAATTAATTTTATTTTTGAATGGCAGCTTAGGAAAAATAAATTATACACTGAGGTACTACTCACACAAGTGCAAAATTCAGTAAACTGTTAATATTGTAAATCTGTTACAATTTTCTCTGCTATATTACATGCACATGACTTAAGTTGAAGCTCAGCATATTTGAAAACTCGGACGTAATTTTGAATCCTGAGGGAGAAAGGCTTAATAAGTACTCATACTTCTTCCTGCTTCATTATTACTAGATTATTGCTTTCTTATTCCACTATCTTAACTTGTATGACTTGACAGTTCAAATAGAAACTCATTGACTTGAAAATGAGCCCTGTTCAGTTGGCTCTACAACTTTGGCCTTAGAGAATTTTTAATGATGTAAACCTTGTGAAACTGCAGATACTTGCTTAGGAAGAGAAAAGAATGAGGCTAATATTTCCACTTTGTCTTCAAGAGAAGAAAGGGTATGCAGGGAACACTGTATTTTTTGTTCCTGTGTCTGCATTCTTAACCAAAAGCTTTAACATTTCTGAACTCCTTATTCAAGCAAAATTATTAACTTCAAAGCCTCAGAATATGGCTACAGGCCTGTAAAACCATTAGGATCATCTTGGTTGATGTGTGTTGGACTGTGAATTGCTAGAGGGTTAATAACAAGGTTGAATTCAGCAAACAGAACCAGACACAGAGATTGGAAACCTCCATTTTCCATGTACAGTGAGGAAGTTACAGGACAGATGGAAGAAATGCAAACTCTTCAATGCTCTAAGAAAACTCCTTTGCTTTTGAGCTGAAAAGCTTGATGCTACTGCTGAAAAAATAGTTTATTTGGGAACACTGATGAAAGAGGACATGGATGCTGTGTTGGAATTGAGCTGCAAATCACAACATTTATTTGCTACTGCATGTGTGCACATTCACACTCAGACATAGTTTGCTAATGAATCTGTGAATTCAAGGCATTGCATGACACCCCTTGTGAGGCATTCCTAAACCCCCCAGGGTCGGTTGTTCCAAGTGCAGAAGTCCTGCTACTGTAAGTCCAGGCTCAGCAGCTACCAGCCCAATTCCTTACACTGCTACCACAGAGCTGGGTAAATTAGTACAAATTTCACAGCCTGAATACATGTATTTTCTTTTCAAGGACTGGCCTGTTGGCATCCCAATGCACTGGATACTGTTCGCTTCAGAGTGTGAACAATGTTCAGCCAAACACCTCTAAGTGTGACACATTATGAAGAAATTCACCCTCATTTGGGACCCTCCTTTGTACTGGACACGTGTAAGAAGCCAAAACATTTGCTGATCCATCCCTTCCAGGAAAATCCCTACATGATTCATGCAAATATCAGCAATTGTGCTACCTGCACTGAGTGACTTGCAATTGCTTTAAAATCTAGACAAAGTAGAGGGTGTGCTTGCTTTATTGGATGTTCAGAGGTGATTGAGCTTGCCAATAGACTAAAGATCTTCTTACAGCCATCTGCAGATGTGTCAGTCTGTGGCTGCATCTGGTTGACAGTGGGAGGGTTATTAGGAGTCCCTGAGGAGTGTCCTGACAGTGCCTCACCTGAGCCCAGCACACTCCCCAACAGGAAGCCAGGGAATGGCACTCATCTCTCTGATCGTCACGCTGTGACTGACAATTAATGTCAAAGTTAATTAATATAGATAATTCATTCACATTATGAGATAAATATCCAAAGAATATCATCATAACTGATGTGGCAAATGTAGCATTTGGGAGATTTGTATTGCAAAGCTACAGAATGGTCTTTCCAGAATTTTGGAAGAGTCAAACCCCTGAACTCACAGGAAACCGATGGGCAGAGATTGCTTAGAAGGGAGGCCCTGTGAAAATGGCTGAGAACCTTCTGCAAGCAGGGATGAAAGCAACAAATGGTAGAAATGGTAGGCAAAAGGAGGATTACAAAGTGGATAGTTAACAAAGAGGGTTTTTTGTCCTGGTCTGTACTAAAAGAAAGGAGAGCACTCTCTCAAAATTATTTTATTTTTTCTTCCTGTGGAGTAAACAAAAATATCACACTGTCAATAAAAACAATCAAAAGAAATCAATATACTAAAACAGAATTCACCTGCCAGGTTTCCGTGTAATCCATATTTTTACTCTTTTCTTTTTTTTCCCCACAGGGAGCAGCCATATTTTATTTGTTTTGTCAATGCTCCACATTAATTTTAATAATAAACCAAAGGCAGATACCTTGGCCATAACTTCTATTTGGCTGAAATACTTTCACACTGTAAGTGGAAGCCATATTTAGACAAAATTCCTTCTTTTTCTTGACAAAGTCATAAAAAATACTGTTGTCAGAACATGGAAGCTGTTGTGGAACCCTTCTGGAAAACTGCTCTGCCTGGGGCACTTCCAGGAGTCACACCATCAGACAAGCAATGCACTACTGAACCAAAATCCAGCAGTATGTTTTGTGACCAAATGCACTTAAAAATCTCTACAAAATGTTAATGTTTACATGGCTGAATTTACAGCCCCTGAAACAGACTTATAAAATTGTTTTGTTAATGCAGTTGTTCAAATACTTTCATCCAGCTATCAAGAAGAGATCCAGTAGGCTCTAAATGGTTATATTTTCATAAAACCCAGAAATGACAGTGCCATGATGGCAGAGGGATAGTTTTCTAATTGGATCAGGGACAGTGGAAACAATTTTAATCAGACATCTGTTTCTGAAGTCTCCCTTCCTAGACTTGTAAGTTATGTGACAATTAATTTTCAGTACAAAGCTTCCCAATATTTGAGGTTGGAAACATGAATTTTCAATTCCTTATCTATTCCTCCTCTCCCTGAAATGCACAGAAGAATGTCAGAAGAAGACAAATAGCACATCTTATTTTAGTCTTCTTAATTTGGAGAACTATAATAATGAATTAATCCAACACCTTGCTAATTGAAACATGATTGTAGTTTTAGAGATTTTTACATTTAGGAATAAGAACTGCACTATCTTTTCAGGGGAACTTTTAGCTTAATATAAGCCTTTGCAACTTATTTAAAATCTTCACTGTATAATATATAATTTCAGCTTCTGCAAAGTTATTTTACAAATAAATGCATCCAACCAAAAACTGCTGGAGATACTATAAATCTGGACAGAACAAATCCAAAGGAAAAGAGATGCAATATAGGAACAAAAAGCAAGGAAAATTTTACTTTACCTGTAAATGAAATGACACGTGACAGATGGTGAACACAATCTTGGGTAATCTGTTAGTCCCTGTGAGTGAAATCAATTAAGTTTAGAAAATCTATTTATTGCCAGGGAGATTAAAAAGTAATTAGCAATTATAAAGAAATCTGTAAAGATCCTAATTATAATGAAGCCATGAATTTAGTTTCTGAACAGGAGGGAGGTTCTAAACACGTGGGAAGTTTGTATCTTAACAGTTGTTTATTAAGAAAATAGCAAACCCTATCTTTTTGGTGTTTTGGTGATGATGTCTGGAAAGGCCACCTGGATTTTTTTATCACAATGCTGACACAATAGCAAAGTCCCTAATACCAGTTTATTAAAACCCAACTGCAAGATTAGGTACTTAATTAAGAGCATTTTGCAACAGATAGGAAAATAATTTTTTATAAAATTTAATATTCTTTCATCTTTTCCTGCATGCACCATTAAACCAATATTTTTTTCTTTTTCTAAGAGTTGGGAATAAGGAGAATAAATTAATTTCCACACTAAATTTCCATGAGATGTACATCACCTGGGCTCTTGGACTGCTGGAAAGCATGGATTAAACCCCAGCTTAAAGCTGATGGTGCAACATTTCTGTTGACCATACAGATATAAACTAGGGAAACAACTGAAATGAAAGGAAAGTCAGCAACAAGAAATCCCTGGAGTTTATGGGACATGTGAAGATATGTGGCTTGTTGAAGAGCCTTAGGTATGTGGTGGGGGGAGGTCTTATCAGTCACTTGCTGTCCAGATTGCCTGAGTTTCTTCCCTGCTGTGCCACTGTTGTTATTCCTGACTCTGACAGAATGGAACTTAAGCCTCCACTGTTCTGGTGTGATGTGATGACCTTCCAGTAACACAGCTCCCACCAGTACTGATTGCTCAAGCAGTATAAGGAATTCTTTATAGGTGAGGGCTACTTTAAACTAGTTTTCCTTGTTAACATGTTTTTAAATTTGCTTCTCTCTGTGTAAATTACTCTCTTTGTGCTGAACCGAAAAACCAAATAACCCTAAGTTTACTTTCAGCTACCAGTGATCTTCCTCATAAATGTGTTTCATTAAGATATGGGTGAAGTATATCAACACATCTGGTTTTGAATAGTCTCTTCAGCACATTTATAAGAGAAGCATCTACACTTCAAAACCTGATATGCAATATTTAGATACAGAACTAAAATAATTGTGACAAGCATTGAAAATGCTGTATTTTAGTTTACTCCTTTCAGTGGTATACTCCATGCTCTTCTGCAGAATCCCTAAACAGCTACGGTCTTACCCAATGAAGAGTATTCTCAAAGTCTTTTGAATTCTCCTATAAACCCTAAGGTTTTTCCTTCCCTCTATGAGAACTTTTAAGCATTAGTAATTTTTTGTTTTGTTTTGTTGAAGATTTTGTATTTTTAACATATTGCTTCTTTTCCATCTCTAAGACATTATTTGCTTAATAAACTGCTTAGAGATTTCTGCTATGTCCATGCAACCAGCACAAGAACGACTTTCCCTTATTAACAGCTGCCTTTTTGAGAGCCCATTGTAATCAATATGCATCAAAACAAAATCTGTGAACACTTTCCTCAAACCATTTCATATATGAGCATGTCTTATGTGTAAATGACTTTGGCATTCATAGCTGATCATCTTTTCCTTCTTCAGTCCTTCCCTTTCTCTTTACAAATTCTGGGGAGCTATAAGATGCTTCTGAGAGGTAAAAGAGTACAGAAAACCCCAGGTATTAAATTTAAGGTTTCTGAAGTCCGTAGGCTTAACATTGGATTTCCAGGACCATGTATAAACATTTAATTAAACAGTGCTCAGTCCTAGGGCTGCTAGATATTTATAGCTTCTACAGGCAGGTAAGCACTTAAAATGCCTGAAAATCACACTATTTAAATAAATATTTTAACCATGGACTCAGGGACCCAATGTTAAGCATAAGCATAAATACAAAATTACAGTAGTAAAAGAACACTCCATTGCCTGCTATTATCTGAATTCACAATCAAAATGAATCCAGTGGATGCAAAATTAGAAACATTATTTTTTAAAATTTCTAAAATACCTCAGGCCAATGTTGTGGTCTTGAATGAATGAAACTCCAGTATTTTCCTTATTCTTCAAAGTACTTTTATTATTACTTCTGTTGAATCTTTGCAAGGTTCTTCCTTCTTTCATTCTAACTCATCCTTCTTAGCACATGAATAATTTCATGACTTTGTAAAGACCTAGAGATGAATTAAATTTGAGATGAAAGGAAAAGAGATTAATAGTGAAAAGGAAAAAGCTTTCTCCTTTAAAAAAGTGGCTCAAATACTACGTATTCACTGCCAGTGCTTTTCTGAGTAGTATTTATGATCATAGATGTTTATAAGCCAAGACATTTTTGTAAAACCCCTGCATGTTTCAGAGACAGTTTTATGCATCTAAGGAACATATTCTTAACTCATCTCCAGGTTTTATTTTTAGAGCAGTGCCACAATATTTTAGTATAATTTATTAAAAATGTAATATGCTGGTAGCTCTCAAGTTGTAAATGAAGCATGTAGGAGCAGAGGGATTACTACTGTACAGCTTCTGCAACAGGGAATAATTATAGTCCTTCTAGAATAAGAAGGGGGTGGAAAAATACTGTGTAATAAGTTGTGTATAGTTTTTCCTTTCAGTGACAGACTTGATTCAGTTTTAAAAAGTGGAAACCTCCAGTCTCCTGCTGGGGATTGGTTACCCACCACGTGTCTGGCCTACAGAGAGAAGGAATGGATTTGGTCAGAGGGCGCATCTGTGGTTCCTCGTGGCTGCAGCTCTGAGAGTTGACAACTCAGTGTTGCTTGTGCATCCTTACCCTTTGAAGCTGATGGGGATCTATCTATGGAGGCTTCAGTTGGAGTCCTTCAAGGACAAAGATTTCTTGTATATATCCTTGCTCATCCCATTTTACAACTTCCATTCATTTTGCAAAGATAAATTTTACTTTATGTCTAAACCAGTTCCATTTGTATTTTCCATGCACTAAAAATTTACATTTGTTTTGGTTTGACACTCCATTTTTTTTTATCAGGTAGAAGATGAATAATGTCATGTGTTTTAAGTCCCATGAGGATTTTGAAAATTTCTTATAACCATAGTTATCACATCAAAAATATTTTTTTTTCAGTGGGAAAGAAATTCCAATCTTTTTCATTTGTCCTTTATAATTACTTATGAATTACAGTGCCTCAAAGGAGCAAAGCTTGATAGCTTTTGACCAGAGACAAGTCATGACCTCTCTTCAAAGTGTAGGTCTCTGACATGGCTGAACTTAAGTCTACTTCAGAAAACATCTTTTAACCTGTAAATATCTATTGCTGGCTAGTTAAATAAACTGCCTTAAAATGGTTAACCTCAGTATGTGAAACGTAGACAGACAAGTGATTTCTCTGAAACATTGTTTCCAAACGCTGTCTGTGTGAAACCTGGCATGTTTTCTTAGCAGCTGAAATTTCCTCCTGAACTGTTCTAAGCAACTGTGGAAGAAAAAAGCTTTTACAGAACAAAATTATTTTTAAAGTTTAGCAGAGTTGAGGGACATTCTGCCAAACAAACCCCCTCTGTGTGGAGCAAAGGGGTCTATTTAACTTCAGGCTGTTACTTTATTCCATATAGGGCAGCAGGGAGATTAGGCAGACTGATGCTCCTTCTCTGTTTGACTATTAACCAGAGCATCCACAGACTGGCAGAAATAATTGAGGCTGCCAGCCTGGGAAACTCTCCTCATATCTATTTACTCATCATATAGGAAGGTGAAAATCTGACATTTCCTAGTCAGTAATAGGTTACTCTGTTATTACAGTTTCATTAGCATATTTAGCCTAATTATTTAATTTTAGTACTGTGAAAACATAGCTAACTGCAGATGTTGTTAGTTGTTGGTGTATGACATGGACTCAGCTATTCATGCAGCAACTTGAAGGAAATATGGGGCACAAGAATAAATGAGAAGGGAAAGCCAGAAGAACACAGTAGTGGTTGGTTTTTTACCACTGACAAAGTAAAATCTCACTTAATAATCCATTGTTTCAATGTTGGTAATAATTTACCAGCAGCAACTCTTTCTTTAATTGGAAGGAAGACTCCAAAGATTGTAAAGCCTCTTCAATGAAGTGCTGAGCAACCAGGCAGATGGGGAGACCTTGTTTTGGCCTTTCAATGTCTAAAAGGGGGCTTATAAAAAAGATAAGAACAAAGTTTTCCATTAGGCCAGTTTTGATAGGATAAGGGGTAGTGGTTTTAATCTAAAAGAGTATAAGTTCAGAGGGTGGTAAAACACTGGCACAGATTCCCACTAGAGAGGTGCAGGATGCCCCATTCCTGGTAACATTCAAGGTCAGGTTGGACAGAGCTCGGAACAACCTGATCTATTTGAAGTTGTTCCTACTCATTGCAGGGGTGTTGGACTAAATGACCTTTAAAGGTCCTTTCCAACCCTAACCATTCTGTGACTGTTCTACGCATCAGAATCTCTGTGTACCACTTTGCACTCTTAAGTCCTAAATTCCTGACACACTCAACATTTACACTGAAGTAATAAGAAATAAATAGTAAGACAGCCTACACTGTCAGAAGACAGATGTAGCAGGTTTGTATTGGCTGATAATAACTACACAGCAATAGCAAACCTAAGGCAAAAAGATGTAACCAAAAAAGGTAGGATTTTCCTCTCTGTTGGTTAATATGAAAAAAATACCAACCAGTAATGATTGTGGCTAACGAGGGGAGAGGAAGGAAGGCTTAAATTTTTCGTGAAGCAGTAGTGCTTTGGGTAAGGCACCGAACTGGAAGGGACCTGTGTTGAGAGCTGCCACCCTCTCTAGATCCGCACTTCCGAGGCTCAGTTTCTCTCGTAGCAGCCACACCAAGCTCCCTGCAAACGTTCCCTTGCCTACGGGATAAATCCTGAGCAGTAGCAAATGTCCTTCGGAGGTCTCTTCCAGCCAGCCTCAAACCTGTTAAGAGTTGCCCTGACAGCAGACGAGCCCCGCTGTACACGAGCGGTACAACACCGCCAGAACGTCAAGCAGCCCACTGCCCGCAGCGGAGGGGGCTGTGTGGAGAGAACCGCTGTGGCAGCCACCTGTAATTTCACTGTAATGCCGTATTCCTGCCAACAGCTTCTGCCGTGCATTCAACCTTTCCAGCCCGGCCCCCTAAGCCCCGGGCTCCCCTCTGAACGCACTTACGGCTAATCCCCGCTCCCAGCCCCGGTGAAACCCTGCCCCTCGTCGCTGACAGCCGCAGCCGCAGCCGCGGCTTCTCATTTACATTCGCCGCCCGCGCCTCGCCCGCCGCCGCTCCGCGCCANAGCGGGTGGCGGTGGGTGCCCGGCAGCAGCAGCGCCGCTCGCCCCGCAGCGCAGGGAAGGTGAGCGGCAGCGGGCAGCGGCGGCGGCGGCTCTTTCTTGCCGGGGCTCCGCCGCCAGGGAGGGAGCTGCGCGCTTCGGTTCGCCAGCACAAGCTCCGGAGTGAGGGGTGCGAGGGGGATCGGGCTCCGCTTGGGAGCCGCGTTCGCCTGTGGGTTTGTCTTCTTATTCTTGTTTCACGAGAGATGATATGAAGTGGCAGCAGCCTGGTGGTTTTAGCCGGTAGTTTAAGGAGCTTTGCGTTGTAACTGTCCTTCTGCAGCGTAGTGGGCTCGGTTCTATGTGAATAAGCAGTTTCAGGGGTAGGCACGTAGTGAAAATAGCGTGTGGATTATTCCCACTTTTTCCGAATGGGTGGGAGCTGTGAGGGAAGGTGACATTAGTATCTGTCGTTGCATGAAAAGCATCATATCTCGGGTAGAAGGCAGGATGCTGTTTTGTTTTGTTTTGTTTTTCAAGCAGGTGCTTGTCACGACCAGTTTGCCGAGATGTGTATTGGTAATACAGAGCCAAAGGCACGAGACTGCTCCATATCGTAATGAACTGGGAGCCTGTGGCTTGCATGCTGTATTTGAAGTAGAACACTGCATGTAAGACGGCATCCTTTTTTAAAGGTGTCTTGAAGTGTAACCACAAAAAAAGCCTGTTGTAGTAGTGATAGGCAGTTTACCAGAGAAAGCCGTCATATATTTCTCTCATATAGTAGGAGGGGCCGGATGACTGTTTCAGCAAGATGTTTTAAAGCATAGATTGCATAGATGGTTGTAACAGAGATAAAACAACTATGGATAAGTAATTAAGGATTGAACAGACTTATATGGGAAAAATTGGGTAGGAAATGGAACTATGCTGTGAATAAATGGCCATGCTTGTGCAGCAGAACTACAAAATATGTACTGTATGAGGGAAAATTCTCCTCTCTCAACTGCAGAAAGCAGTCAGGCATTCAAGGTCTGAGGAGGGAGTCCTTTATATGGAGAGGCTGCTGTGGAAAAAGCTGCTGATTAAAGCAAGTAGGATCAGTTCCTTTTTATCCTATTGACAATTTAATGTTTAAAAATTACCCTTTGACTGCCTGAGGAGGTAAATCAGCAATGAGAATGTGCTTTTGATGAATGAAGGTGTCGTTTTACACCTGGCCTTTATTTTCTGGGGGGGGATGGGGGAGAGGGGAAAGTGCAAATAAGTAGATTAAGAAATGCAATTCAAAAGAAGAAAAATTTCAGCAATAATTTTCTGATAATGCTTTGTAGCACTACCTCTGGAAGGCAGATGCAACTGTTCAAATCTGTGTTAAGTTCTGACTCTGATGTTTGCAGAGTGATTTTAATCAGATAATTTGTAGGAATAGATAACAGTATAGTAACAGTGACACTACCTGTATCTGAAGCAATTCTAGTGACTTAAAAACTAAATTAGATCTAAAACTACACATGGAAGCAACTGGCCATTGCCTACTATGCTGTTGTCCCAGAGTGACCTATTCCCCTCAAGTTTACGTCAGACTTACTGTAAGTCATAATCAAAGTAGTATTTCATGCAGATGCAGTGCAATTATTATGCTGCATTTCCTACCAGCTATTCTGAATTTGGTGGACCATTCTAATCTATTGTGTGAACACCAGTTATTCCTTTAAAAAAAAAGTGTTACTTCTGAGGATTTGAAAACTGCAGAAACATCTTTAATCCTATTAGAACTGATGGAATTTGCTCTACCCTTCTAAACTGATGTTCTCTAGACTAATGCCAGTTATGGAATAGTTTGAACTTCTGTCTTTCCACTGGAGAGATTAAAGAAAGAGGGAAGCCAATTACAAGTGTTATAATGGTAGAGATGCAGTTACGTGATTGCACCCAGGATCTGCAGTTACAACAGCCTAATGCAGAACAAAATAAAACTCAAGGTTATTATTGACAAAATCTTTTATTTCTGCTAATAAAATGGATTTGTCAATATAATGCTGACATATCTGCAATATTGTGCATACATTAAAGAGATTTTATGTGTTGTCACTGCCTTTAAAAGTTTGACAACACTGGGCAATCTTTCCTCTCCTGGCAACAGGAGGCAATATTCCTAAGTGCTTGTGCCATAGCATCTGCTCTGGTGCTGCCTTCCATTGGATGTCTTGCCAGGGCTGAGTTTTGCCTTAGCAGATAAGCTGAATCAGCACAGATTCCATTTCTTCACAGCCTGCAGCTCCCCAAAGCAAGAGTTCAGCTGAGCCGAATCCCTTGGTGGCCATGCAACAGACCTCAGTTGTATCAACAAAACCCAACCAACTCATGCTCCAGTCTAGCTCATTGGATTATAGGTAGACCAGAAGTTTTGGCCATGCTATAAATTGGATTAATCTATTGCCAGGTAAATTGAGGCAATTAATGTAATAAATTCTAGTGTACATGTTTGCAAATTATTTATTCTTGTCAGAGTTAAGAAAACTTTCCCTGACTTGTTCCATGACATCCTGGCTTGTGCAAAATATGAACTGCTATGCCTGGCTGTACTTACTAAACAACTAAAGTAATTAATAAGCAGCATACGATTTTTTATGAATAGGTACTAAGTTTTTGCATCCAAAGCTCAGCTGTGTTGTGGAGCACAACTAAAGCCAATATGGTGTTTACAAGAGATCTCCTTTGAGTGATAGGGAGCAATTTCATGACTGTGATACTGAAGATATTTAAAGCTTAAAATCAATAGAAATTCAAGTGAACCAAAAATCTTGTTAGTCCCTGAATTGTTTCAAGGAAACCACTAGACACAGTTACTGTGGGGCAACTATGAGTGACTCATCTGGAGATATATGCTGGCCACAATAAATATACAAAATAGGAAGAATGAAAATGTCTGTTAAGTTTTTAACTTAACATCCACAAAGAGAAAACTTTGTAGTTAACTCTCTTGTCTGACTGAAGAATGAGTTATTCTTCAAAAGAAACTGGAGTGAGCGCAGGTTATAACTTTGGGTCTGCTCTGTAGTCTGTTATAAATAAAGCTTTTCAGACTTTAAGGTAGTAGGACTCACAATGGTGAGGTTAGAGGTGTTATCAATAGATCATTAGTAACAGGAGTGTGGTAAGTGTTGAAATAAGGAGAGATGTGTGTCGGGAAGGATGACCTATGTCTTGCTCCTGGCTGATGGAGGAAATGAATTATGCAGAACACTTAGCCACCTCTTTGGGCAAGAACATGATACATCTCTGCTTGGTACTGAGTAATCCTTGCCACTCATGATGATGTATGTAATCCACAGGTAAAACACGCATTGTGACCTTTGGTTTGCTGATAGCATTCCCTGAAAGAACCATATGACCCGGTGTGCTTGCCAGTTTTCCTTTTAAAAGCTCTCTGGAGCTGGGTAAGGGTCCAACTCGTTCTTTATTATGGCGGTGAATTTTCTGTGCTTTCTCTTCATTCTTTCTGCATCAGAAAAGCAGGTTTTATCCAGTCTGCTGGGAGGCTGAGGGAAAGATTTGCTAAAAATTGCCTTGGCAATCACCATTTGGGTGCATGATATAAAGGACAAGACATAAATGTAATTCTACAAGTGGGTAATGCATTAAATGCTGAAAGTAGAAGTACTGTTCTTGCTGCAGGCAGCAGTGACCACTAGAGCTTTTCTCCTAAGAAAAGCATAAAAGGAGCTGCATGATTCTTAGAGTAAGAAGCATCTCTAACATCTAGGTGTATTTTCAAAGTCATTTTTTCATCAGTCTATTTCATCCCTGAAGTGTGGAGACCTCAACTGAAATTCTTGTATCACTGTTCAGGACCAAGTTTTTCATTTAGCCGGGTCAGTAACATACTATGGTGGACTTGTTTAAAAAAAAAAAAGGGGTTAAGTAAATTTGGGAACAGGGTTCTGTTTACAGGTTTGTGGAATTGCCAAGGTTGCAGGGACCTCTGGATGTTGTGTGGTTCCATCCCCTGCTCACAACATGTAGAGCAGGTTGTGCAGGACTGTGCGCAGCTGAATTTTGAATGTCTCCCATCTCTGGGGTTGGAGACTCCACTGCCTCTCTGGGTCACCTCTACCTATGTTGGACCAACCTCACAGTGAGAGTTTTCGTCTGTGTAAATGCAGCTGCTTCTGTTTTCAGTTGTTGTTCTTTCAGTGAGCCCCTGAGAAGAGCCTGGCTTCATCTTGTTTGCTGTCCCTTCCTTGTCACATGGGCATGCTCCTTGTCGGCAGTCAGCTTGTCCACTAAGGGTCCCAGATCTTGCTCTGCAAATCCATTTTGCTAGCCAGTTGCCCTCCAACCTCTGCTACCACTAAAGGAAGGAGAGGGCTAAACAGAAAGGCTGGAAGAAGAGAAAACAACAAAGGGAAAAGAGTAGGAGATGTGGTAGGAGGTGGGTGGGAGTGTGCAGAGGAATGCAGGCATCTGGAGACATTATGCTGGTTGCAGCAGGCTGGTTTACCTCAGCCCCATTATAGTGCTGTTGAGGGAAGACCACATGTCAATCCACAAGTGCTTTTATGCCTGGTAATTTAAGCAGGATTTAATGCATCCTGTCATTGTAAACAATGACATTAGTATGAATCAACAAGGATGTGTGAGGTTTTTTTCTCTGAGGTTGGTATATACGCTTCCAGGGCAGCCAAGAATTTTCAACAGTCTTTGCAATGGCATAAATTCAGGCAGTTTTAGTGTAATTTAATAAAAGGTTTGGCTGGGTGGCTCACTTTGCCTTATTAAGCTGTCTATTAAGGCAGACTTTTCCAGGAAGGGCCTTTCAGTAAAGCATCATGATGCCTAAAGGAACAATAGTTCTATGACAAGCCACTAGCAGAATATGTTAGTTATGGAAGACATGGGTGAGAGAAGCATTCTGTGGTCACTTAAAGAATCACTGGTATTCATATTTTAATCCAGGGGTAGTCCTATAGAATGGTTCAGGACTACATTTAGGAGTCCTTTGTGGTGGTTGTAAGATGCAGGTTGTGCAGTAAGGTTGGTTCTGATGTTTTGTAGCACATGTACACGTGTACATTAGAGCATAGAACTCCTTGGTGTTTGGAAATCACACAAGCATACTGGGAGTCTTTCATAGCTCAGAAGCAGTTGCAGCTTGTCCTTACCATTAGTCCATATCCAGATCCACTGTAAATAGGTCACTCAAAGTCATTGGAGCCATACCTGTCTGCCTGTTGTACTTTTGTTTTTTTTTCCAGAAGGTTGATAGTCACCCAAGAAACATAAAATAGTTTTCATTTTCAAAGTCATCAGAGGTGATCCATGCTAAGGTGTTAGAGCAATGCCATCAAACTTCTCTTTACCTGCATCCAAGCACATGCCAAGGCCTATCTCCCAGATATCCCTTTTCTTAACCTGCTGCCTCTTTCTGCCAAGTCGAGTGATCCCAGTCCATGTTTCGGTGAAGTTCCTCTCAGGGCCATCATTCAGCGGACAGCAGCCACTCACCTCTGTCTGAACCCTGCTTGCTTTAGGACTTCTTGGTGCTACAGGGAAATGGAGATTAATCACCTTCTCACTGAGATGGTTGGCTTTGTAGAGCCAAAAAGACTTGTTGGCTGCCTCTCCTGACCTGCAGGCCCTGGTCCATCCAACAGGCAGGAGGGTTTAATGTGTTAAGACCAGATTTACTTATTTGAAGGTATTTGACATTATGCTGGATTTGTATTCTGCAAGAGTGATACAGCATTACGCCAAAATCCCAGCACAAGCATGGTGTAGCAATTGTAATACATGGTGGAATTGCAATGCAAGCCGCTTCCCCATGCCAGTCTCTGCATGCTCCACTGTCATGAAGAAGGAGGATTTGTCCTAATTAAAGAGATCCAAACCCGTGGGTTGAATACAGATATAGCCTGGAAATGTTCAAATAACCTGCATAGTGTGGCACTTTCAGTAATTTTTCCTAGCAGTTTGCATTGTGGTGCTTAATTTGCAGGAGTGTGTGTTGCATTTTTTCCCTGTATTAGGTCACGACTGTCATTTTATCCAGTACTTCTGGAGGACAAATCTTTTATTTCACAGAAACCAAGTCCCGAAACTTGCTGGGAGTAAAAGGAGAGCCTGTGCGATGTTGGTCATAATTTGGAGGTTCAAAGTCAAGGATTCTGGGGTGACTGTGTGTGACCTTTCAGGTCTGAGATCTGTCTTCATCAAGGAGGAGGCACAAATCCCTTAGAACATCTCCCAGGATCAAGGCTTTTTCTGGCTCCATCAGGAGTTTAAGGTTTGAATAGCAATCAAACCAGATGTAATGTGTGCCATCAGTGTGTGACATGCCATCTCTGCCATGCAGGGATGGGATGGCCTTGTGTGCCACCCTTCATGGTGAGAATTTACATCAGGATGTAAGGCTACAAGTGGTTCATACAGCATAAAGTGTCACCACAGATGATTTTTAGGCATTCTGACTGAAGTGAGTCAATTTTCAGTTTTCCATAATAAAAAGGGAGGGAGAGAGCTGCCTATGGAGGATGTGTTTACTACAAACCACGTACACACAAAGCTATACTAACCTTTGAAATACTCATAATCAATTTCTGTGGAGAGCAGGGACAGCTCTTAAGCAGCAGGAGCCAACATGTGGAAAGCAGCAAATATGCATCCCATTTTCTGTACCATGGTGCTGGAGCCAGGGGTGTCTGGTGAAATCTCATAATGAAACAGTTGTTTGAGCAGTTGAATACAGCTCAGCAAAGCAGCTCTTGAACTAACACAGGCTGCCTGTCTGCCAGTAAACAGAAAATTACACTCTGTTGTTTAATTGAACTTCCATGAAAACTGGAATATGTTTATGTAAAATCCACCACAAAAATGTGTTCTGCTTGTGGATCCTGCATACAGGCATCAGGATATTGGGGAGGGGTGTCAGGTACAGGAGTAATGCTCTATATGCTGAACAGTCTGCAGTGGGGAGTCAAGTATATTTAAGAGACTCCCTCACAGCTTTCGCAGAAGAAAACTGTATTGTATAAGCAGAGAACCTGTTGCTTGATTTTCAGAGGTCCTTTTGATTCAGGTGACCAAATTTAGATACCTGGAAGACACTGCATTCCTGAATACATTTGAGGAACCTCACTGTGATTCCCTGAGTACTTGAAAAAAAACAAATCTGACTGAATTTTCCTACTGTCCCACCAATTGATTTTGTTCCTGAAAACCACTGAACAGTGGCCAAAGTCACTTTTTGGGAGTTTTTTTCTTTTCTATTACCTTGATTGCTGAATATAAATCTTGGCCACTCTGTCAACCTCCAGTTTCTCAGATTAGTAGCTTTCTTATTCAGAAACTAGTATTTAAATTGAATTTAGTCTCTTTCCACAAGAATCAACTTTTAACAGATAAATTAACAAAGACATTGACAATTCAGAGATGCAAGTTTTGCCATGTTTTTTGTTGAGTGTTTGAATTTCATAAAATTAGGAACATGTTGTCAAATATATAGGATATACACATATGGAATGTGACAGTCTGGAAAGTCTGCAAAGAAATCCTAAAGAGTCTTCTACTTATACTCCCCAAAATCAATAACCTACAGAAACAATGTTGTGTGTAATCCATTACAGTGAAAGCTCTGGAGAGCAGTAGGAGCCACATGGCACAGAGCCATATGTATTTAAATTGAATGCTTTATAAAATGAGATGAATAAACATCTTGGAATAACACACCCACTTCTGTAAATTTATAGGTTGCACCAGCTGGCAGATTGGAAATAAGAAAGCAAGAAGCTGGACGAGTTTTTATCACCAGGAAGATCTGAACCAATGGACTGTATGGATATAGATATGTTTGAAGGCATCTGCTCTTCCCATTACAAGGTAAGGCACAAATGGATTTCTCTGCTGGTTTGTGTCTCTTCAGTGCAGTGCAGCTCCCTTGTGTGGCACTGCCCAAGATGGTAGTGGAGGTGTTTTCCAAAGCTTGTTCAGCTTAGTGGCTGACTGCTAATAACTGTGGCCAATTATTAATAACAATGTATAAATGGATGATATGCAGACCCAGAAAAGCCTCAAGTTTCAAAAGCCAATAAATTCTGATCCTCAGGGCTTGCAAAATTTGAAGTTTTATTGCATGAAGTATCTGTTCTGATAGCTCTACAGGTTGTTCATTTTTAGCATGTGATAATAAAAGACATTCCTATTTACCTAAGGCATATTTTTTATGGGCTTATTAATTGCTGTAGATTGAAGCAGACTTGAAACCTGTACTTAGTGTAGTGGCTAATCAGGAGAAAAAGTCTCTGAACTGGATGCCAGAAAATGTCTCTGACTGGAGATGCAAGTTATGCCATTTTCTTTGTACAGTTTTTGTGTTCTTTCACTTTCAAGATTATATGGTTTGTTTACAAAATCTGCTTAATTTTCCTTTTTTTTTTCCCTACTGGTAAAAATAATTACTTACTGGTCTAAGCTGAAGGTGGTGGAGAGCTTGATAGATTTTCTGGGCATCTTTTGCCTGATGCCCAGATACACTGTCACTTACTCTGAACATTTCCTTTAATGAGTTGTGTTCAGGGAAGGTACAAAACACAGATTTTCAAAAAGCTACTTGGAACTGGTGGAAACACTTGAGAAACACATTAACTGAACTTGTTTTAAAGTAAAATTTCTCACTTTCAAGATGATGTAGTTCTGCATGTCTGAAGAATGCCTATGTGAGACGAGTTCATATTTTAACAGTTCTGATCAGCTCAAGTTTGCTAGAAGAAAATGCAGAACTATACCAGCTCTGTGTTACTCAGGAGCTCATATCAGGCAGCTGAGCACTTGGAAAAAGAGGCAGCTGCAACTGGGCTTAGCTGGTCTCTGCTTTAACCCAGAGAGGCTGAAGAGAGGACATTGAGCTCAAGTCAGTGTGACACTTCATTTCTCCATTTTCACCAGCCAGTGTTAAATTATAAGGGAACAGTCCTGTGCAGTGCACTGCAATTGCTTCTGTTCTGCGTGGAAATGTGACCATCAGTGTTATCAGTCTGCCATTTCCACAAGTGTGAAACAACCAGTCTCTTCCTTCTGTTGAGGAAAGGCTAAACTGAAGAGATCCTTACGTGGGAAACATAACAGACTGTGGCATCCTGTAGATATTGGGGGGAGGCTCCCTTGCATGCTGAAATTACAGGAATGAAATGTATTAGGTATTCAGAAAATGCAAAGATAAGCAATAGCAAACACAACTTAAAAGGAAAAACATTCAAACTCTTGAGTACTTGGGACATTCCAGGAATTTTCCATACCTGTTGTTAGGAAGGAATGTACATAAATCATAAAAAACTGTAGGATCTGGTCTAGACAGCAGACACTTCTCTAGAGAGTTTTATTTCCCCTGCCAGATGGTTGTGTAGTAACCCCTGGTGTCCACACTGGAGTGTCCCAGTGGATTCTGTACAGCCACCAGTTATTGCCACAGGTACAAATGCCTGCTGGTCTGTGCTTTCTTCTCTGAGCACCTTTGCATAAGGTGCACGCAGTGCGGGCGGGGAACGGCAGCTTTGGTTCTGTGTGTGTGAAGAGACAATGCCATTTCCCGTGCCACCTTGCCTGCTTTAATCATGTCCTTCTCTGGATCAGAGCTTCTGAGTTGGTGCTTCTTGGCACAGCAGGGAGCCCAGCCTTGGACAGGGCCTCTGGCTGTTGCGTGGCAAGTAATCCTTCCAAATAGGATTTGCATTCTTGCAGCAGCCGTTCTGGGGATAGAGGATGAATACATGGAGGCAAATTGTGCTTACACAGACATAGCTCAAGCCCAGCCATTCAGAACATAAGTTGATGACAGAGTTGAACACAAGTTGGGTATCTAAAAAGAACTTGTACTAGTGGCTAAGAAAAATGTACAGGGTCACAGTAGCTGCAGTGTCTTAGTTAACTGGATTTATTGGTGCTGCTTCACAGCAGAAATCTTGTTAGAGCCCCAGAGTTGCTTTGTTATTTTTCATTTGCCAGAGCCTGTGGTCCCTACAGTGTTGCTGTGAGCTTGTTACTCAGCTGCTTCTGTGAATGGTCTTGGACTTCACTTAAAACTTCATTACTCTTTCAGTGCTGTGCACTCCCTGCTTTAAAGCACCTGAGATGATCTACTACAGTGACTCTTGTATTTGTCCTAGTTTATATAGGATGGTTTATATAGTAGGAGTTGTATAGTGATTCTTGATGGTAGCCTGCGACTGCAGGATAGAATAAATAACTGGAGGTAATAGTGGCTTAAATCAAAGCCAGACTTTGAATACCTGAGCTTTTAAATTGTGGTTTATTTATGGGCATTATTCTTGATAGCCTTTTGGCTGTGTTTTTTTTTGGTTTTGGCTAAGTGCTTGAAACATCAAACAAAGCTTAGTAACAGAAGGAACTGATTTGTACCCAACACAAATATTCTGACACTACAAGAAGCTGTGTGAGTTTCAGTTAATACTAATTTCATGAAAATTAAAACCTGAAGAAGAAGCACCTGAAAACCTCAGAAATGTCTGAGATTAGAAAAGTTAAAAACTAAATAAACATTTTCTTCAATCATCCAAATGTTTTGTAGCTCTAGTTTTGTTGTCAGTTTCTTGTTTGTTTGTTTTCTCTGTAGAACATAAGGACATGTTTTTTCTCCATATTTAAGCACTTGTAATTTTTAATTGAAACATTTATTTTTAAACTTAAGGACAGTTGAATCAAAATGAGTTCACTTTGCTAGGAGTTTGCAGTCTAGTGAACGATTACCTTAAATTAAAAACAAACAAACAAAAATTTTTCTTATGACTTAGTCCTGTCTTTCTCCTTTCTGGTGCACTGAGTTTTATGTTCCTGTTATTCACTTTTCTAGCAGTGCTAAGGGACCCCAAACCTTGATGAGACCTCAGTTGTTCTGCATACCATGCTGGGTCCCACATAAATTGCAAATGCATCTTTCTGCAAAGAATATATGATCAAAGAGGCAAGAAAGATTAGATGGGTATGACCCAGGAGCATAGGGACAGTGAGACATTTTACATCAGCATGGTAAGCAGCACCTTTGGGAACCTGCAGGCAGCCATTTACATGTACAACTCTGTAGCCTTGAGGTAATCATATTTTAAGGTGGTGGAGAATCAAAGCATTTCATCCATGCAAGTGGGGAAGGATCCAAAGAATTGCCCATCGTGTCACTACAGTACTCCCTCTGTGCTGTTCTGATTTGAATAAGAGCAGTTTGATTTAAATCAGCTTGGAAATGGGAGCAAGTTCTTGGCAGAAGCCTTTTCCTTTCGGAAGTGACTGTGACATCCAGCTCGCCTGTCCTGCTGTGTAATTTGTCCTGACATTTGCTGGCACAGTAAGTTCTTACTAACTGCAGTGACACTTGCCCCATGTGACATAATTCGGAACTTTTTCATAATACTTCCACTTGAACTGAAAGCAGCCAAACTGTCTTTTCTAATTTCAGCCCTCTTGATCCCTTGTCCCTAGTGATAAGTTTGCAGTGTGTCCCAGTGCTGCCTGAAGTAAAAAGATGAGATAGCAGCTAGCAATCCAAGGTTTTTCCCTTGTTGCTACTCAAGAGCATGCTAGAAGTCACTGATCCTTTATAAGCTAAATCCTGAAGGAGTTAGCTTCACAAGTTCACTCTCCCAAAGCAGCCATTAAGGTATAGAAGTAACAGCAGAGCCACTTAATAATAAAGTGTATTTGTTCTTGCCTCTATTACTGCTAACATTGGTCACTAGTCACAAAATATTATATTCAAAACCCATCAAAAGGAAAATGATATGAACAAAGATTACAGTCTAAACACTCAAAAAGCATTTTTCTGGTTTTGATGTGGGGATTGTTTCAACTTTGTTTCAATTTTTTACTAAAAGGAAAGTATTCAGTATTATTTAGTAAAGAATACCTAAACACTTGTTGCTGCTTATTCATCTATTCAAGCAGCATGTGAGATGCAGCAGTTATTTCATGATGACAAGGTGAAAAATAAAGTTGTTTTGATAATATTTTGTTCATATTGATGCCACTGAATGTACATAATTCACTTGGTGATCTGGCCCTGACAAGTTTGATTACTATTTTAACAGTACACAACAGTGAATCTTTTGGGGTGGTAGGAGACAGTGGGGATGAAAAGTCTTTTGGATGCAGTTAAATGTTGCTGAGTGTGGTGGGGAATCCATCAGCAAGTGGGGGGAGTTTGGGAGTATGATCTCTTGTTCAGTTATCTGGTATGAAGGTAAACTGGTATACTGTGTAAATCAAACTTGGAAATCTCATAAAAAGATAAACTTGCTATGACACTAATCTAAGAAGGTCCATCAGTTCTGGTAGAAAGAAAGAAGCAGGAATGTGGCTATGCAGGATATCATAGTGCTTCCTCTGGCTTCTCACCAAACATAGAAATGAAAGCTGGGAGACTTTTAGGTATTTAATTATTTAGCCTCAGGTTCCTCGCAACCCCATAATAAGCCATAGTTTTGAGGACAACCTCGTATCAGCTGCATAGGGTGGGGAAAAGCCCTTATCTCACCCCCATACAGATGGCCACTGAGATTAGCCCAGGATCATGCAAAGCAGAGAACTCAATTCCACTTCTAAAACTAAGCAGCAGGCCTGCCTATACTCTTACATCAGTGGGCTGATCTTTCTGCAGAATGAGTGGGCCATACCATTCCTGTCCTCAGTTAGATTAAGGATCAGCTGTGCATTTCTAGGTCAGATTTAAAGTGAGCAAAAAGGTCACACTTCAACTGTTTGCTCTTCAGGAAGAGCACTGAAAATAGTAAATGAAATACAGAGAACTACAGAAAGTCAGGAGAGATTCAGTTTTCAAGAAGCAGGCCACACTGAACTTTTAAACTCTGATCTGTCTGCAAAGGTGAAATTGCAGCTGAGATAGCATCACCTTGTGCTAAAGAGGTCCCCAGAAATGAAGATCCTCATACAAGAAATTAAGTCAGGATAGAAAATGTATACAGGATGACTTGTGTATTTGTTTTTCTATCTGTGCTATTAATTGCATGTTAAATTACTAAAAGTAAATTTTTTAAAGCTCTATTTGTGATTTAATGTTTTCTTTTTTTTGTTTCTGTTTTCCTCTTGTTTTTTATTCCTCCTTACCATCATGTGGTGATTGCTTAGATTTAGTTAGATGTTAAACTGCTTAAAAACAAGCCTTTGCAAAAGCAAATGCCAAGTAACATCCTTTCTAAAAACCTGTCTTTTGGCATTTAGCATGCCAACAGCAGTGCTGAGAAGTCAAGGGAATGCCTGCAAGTAGGAGGGCAGAAGCACATCAAGTGAAGTTTCACAAGTGAAAGACAACATCCTCTTTTGCAACTAGCTGGGGATGTTTGTGGCTGTGAAAAGCTTGCTGACTGCCGAGTTGTTGAATCGAAATGCTTAAAAAGTCGACTGGGAAAGATGTTGACTTCTCAGTGTTCTGTAAAAGCACTTTCATGCATTTTAGTGTGGGATTCAGAGTTAAACTGGCTGCTTTGTAAATGTGTACAGGCATGGGAAACTGATGTGTGTGATAGACTGTGTCAGAAGAAGGCCCAGTGGTGTTTTTTTGCTGGAAAGTGAGACAAAGATGATCTGAGCATGGTCTTACACACAGGACCTCATTGGGGTTTTTTTGCATGGCTTTAGCTAGTTTCCTAATTATCCACCTTAAATCTTTCCTTTGGTTGAATGGAGTAATAGCTTGACTTCGGGAATGAAATGAGGAGTGAAAATATATGTGCAGTTGCTGAAGCTCCAGGTTGTTAAAAGTGTGGAGTGCTGCTGTTATACAACTTTGGTCTAGTTTGAACAACATGATCAGCAGGCAGCATTGTCTAGGCATCCTAGTGAACTACCAAATAAGTATTTAATATCCTAAATCCTCTATTGTGGTTGTCTTTTGTATGCATCAGTGTCATAACTCATGTTCTCTTTTATAGCTATTCAAAGAAAAAATTGGTGCTTTTTTTAAAGTTGTGGTTTTTGTCCTAATCCTTTTTTTTTTTTTTTTTAATACTGTGAAGAATTGTACTTCTTGCTCATTTAGCTGCATCCACTGCTGACTTTCCTTGCTTAGTCAGATTTTGGGTAGGATATATTGTCTATAAACTTCAGGTAGTTCAGCTGCTCTGCTTTTTATGCTACATCTTTTTTAATTTTCCACACCATAGTCCGGAAGATATTTTCAAAGCTAAGAATGACTTCAGAGAGTCACCTTGTTCTGTTCTTTCTGATTTAGGCTATTAACTGCTCATGCCTGATCTTATGGTAAAGGCAAATGTTCACCAAAAATGGTGCATGTAAAATTTTATTCTCAGAGCTTTTCTTTAAATTGGAAGATGGTTTATCTATCACAATAGAGATATTAATTTGCAATTGTTTCTTTCTCTTTTGAAATGTTATCCTCATGCCCTTGAGTATAATCTCTCTTAACATGATGTCTTAGGCAGACAGTGTTTACCTTTATTTCCTGATTCTGCCACACAACCTAATAACTTTCAGAATGGAAGGTGTCAGGTACCAATTGGCAGGAGCCACCACACTCTTATTTTGCATTTTCTTTGGCAATTTAATAATACTGTGTTCTTCACTTTTCTGTTTCTCTGTTGTAGTTTCATGTTTGTTTCGTCTTTTTCTTGATTTTCTGCTTTCGGAGGATGTGGCATCTTTCATCATTCCTCTTAGGCTGTTGAAATTCTTCCTTCATCTCACTGCACCTTTCCAGGTTAATTTTAGTTCTCTGCTTACAGGTGATCACTCTGTTTTTATCCAGCTTTACACTAAGTGGAATCTTCTTTGTGTTTCCCTCCTGGGACTGTCTCATCCCTTGAACTTCTGCTCTGTGGAAAAGTAGAAGTATTCTGCTTCTCAATCACAAAAATACCAAACACATTTTCATGCTAGCAGGTAGCTTTTTTTGTGTCTTATCTAAATTCATATCAAATAGATTTACATGGTGTCTCTCAATCTAATGCTAACATTCCTGTAGTCTTGTGCTAAACTTACTAGGCATGGGTAACATCTGTCTCTTGCAGCACCAATTATATGTGTGTGTATATATATAAAAGGATATATATATATATATATATATATATATATATATATATATGAGAAACCTGTGCTTTGTGCTCTTCACTTGTGTATAACTTCCCAATGACTTTCTGCCACATATCTGCTGAGTTTCCAGTCTTGTTCCATCCAGAATCTCTTCTAATTTAATGTTGCTGCTCTCATGATTTGAGTTGCAGAACACCTGACTTCCAGGCTTGGAAGAGTGAAAGAAACCTGGAACTTGTTAAAAAAAATTTGACAAGAAATGGAGGTGGTAATTTTCAGCAACCCAGCCAGCAATAGGTTGAGAAATCCTAATGCCTGGTTTCTCTCTGATGTAAGTGGTACCATGTATGTTAAAGTAAGCTCAGAAATAAAGGACCGAAATAGAATAATTAAGGTGCTGTACACGTGGCAGGTCAGAACAAAGCAGTCCTAATGAAATAGCAGTCTTTCCTCTCTTCACATAAGCAGCTGCTGGGACAGAAGTGTTGTGATTCTCTCCTGCATAGGTAGAAAAGGCACAGAAAAGTGATGTCATGAAACCTGTAAGGGAAATGTTCCTTAAAAATTTCCCCAGAGTGTTGGCTTTCAAGTATGAAGACTGGCTGCAATGATCAGTAGATCAGTTCAGGCATAGAAGAAGCCATTCTGCCTACTTTCCTGCAGATCTTTTTCTGTAAAACTGCAGAAAATTTCGAACTACCTCAGATATCAGAGGCACTGTCTCATCTAAGGTGTGCATCTGTTTCAGTGGAGCAAAAAGGAAATAATTGGCTGCTTTCCAAAATGTGTGTTCAGTGTTTAAGAACCCTGGGGTACAGAGCAGCAGCAGGGCTCCCTAAGAATTGCGTTTGGATAGATGGCTGCCAGCAGTGGCTTTTTGTTAATAGGTAAGGTGATTTTAGATATCAGCAACAAATAGTACGAAGCCAGTCTAGCACTCAGTCTGAGAGCACAGCCGCTGAAGTTTGGTGCCGAGGTGGGAGCTGGGGAGAGAGAGCTGGGAAAGGCGTTGAGGGGGTGGGAGGATAATTTTCACACTCTGCACAAGTACCATAAGCTCTGTGTTTAATCTAATATCCTGAAATCTGACATGGGTAGCTGTCCTCAGGGGATATTCACAGACTAATCATAAGTTTTTATTTGACGAGAGGAGAGCTCACTGAAACATTGCAGAAAGGGTAGCTGTGAAAATTTTTCCACAAATTTTTTTCAGTGCTTCTTATCTCCAGTTTAACCTCATGTCCTACTGAATTGCATTCATATTCCCTGTCTAGTATGAAATACATTAGTGGGTTATGACAAATACTCAGATTTTTTGCAACAATGGGATCATTCACTGTTTTTCTTCAAAATTCCAGTAGTACTGCTCAGGGGCTGTGGCACACAACCTTGCAGTGATGCAGTGACCTCATCTGGGGCTTTCCAAGTGTTTTGTGTGTATTAATTAAACTTCACAATACCCTTCTGAGGCAGTGTCTGACCTGTGTTAGGCAGTGCTCTGTGAATAGTTATATTGTAATTATTGTAGCCATTTAGGAATGCAAGTATGGTGTTGGGTAAAATCACGGAAGCCGGCCATATCATATATCCCCCTCCCAAGGTCTCAACACTATGATAACAGGAATGACAAAAATAGAAACTATGAGTTGCAACTCCTGGGAGAATGATTTCATCATTGGGCAGTGTCTCTTCCCTTAGGAGCTTTGGTGTATTTGCTTTAACCCACCTTCTTTCTGTCATTGTTGCAAGAAATAGTGTGACTCTAAATCAAATTCTAAATGAAGGTATTTGCAATAATAGATCTCTTCCATAGGGGGTTTGCACTGTCTTTCTTTTTAAGTTAGGTATACTAGGAATTATACTGAACTACTTGCTGTGTAGTCAATAGTGCATGAAAGTGGACAACACTGAAGCACCTTTTCGGAATAGAGTACCCTTACTGCCGCTGCAAGGCAATTTAGTTCTTTTGGTTCTGTTTGTTGGAAATCAACCAAAGCACACCACCAGTTTTTGTTTCCCTCATCCCTGTGTCAAAACCCTCAATTTTTTTGTGTAGATGTTAAAACTAAAAATCTCATTCTCTAGAGATCCTGCACAACTTCACTCTGTTATCATTTGGATTATCATGTGAGGTCTAATCGGATTTTTTTTATACTGTATAATAATTTTTGCGTTATAAATGCAGAAAAACTTGCAAAATGTGATCACCAAGGAACTGTTAAAGCTGATTTCTTATCACTGGAGCTTACAATCTGTAGCTGACAGCTGGGTACACATGTAACTGGGTAAAGGTCAGAAGTAATCCACCCCTTTGCATTCTGGCACTGCAGACCCATTCTAAATCCAGTAACTAGCTGCAAACATGGGATCTGTTCAGATCTCCCGCCTGGCATACACAATGTGGTGAGAAAAGCAGCTAATAAAAGCTTAGTTTTTTTGTCTCGGGAGGGCTTGCCCAGTTCTGTTTACTGAAGATCAGGCTGCCCTCTGCTTTGCTTCAACATTGCCATCATCCAAAATAAGATACTGACTACTCCAGAATAACACAGTGACCACAAATCCTGCTCAGGAACAGAAAAAGTAGCTGGTACCATAGTGCTGCATGGAAGGGCAGGAGCTGTTACAGACACAGGTTCTGTGCATGTTTGTTCACTGGTTTCTGAGACCACTCCCATGGCTGAATGTATTTGCTCTGTCTCCTTCTGTATTTTGAACTGTGATTTATTTATTTATTCATTTTTAGTTGCAATTTGGTTTTGCTTGATTTGGAGGGCTTTGTTTTATTTTGGTTTGGTGTGTTTTTTAACTTGGTATTGGAGATACCACCTCAAGGGAATCCATAGGGGAATTTTCTCCCATTTTTGCAGCATTTTCTACTGGAAGGGTAATCAAGTCCCTGCTTAATATCAGGCAATCTTTAGTAATTTCTGCCTGTATCTTGGCTTCTCAAAACAGACTACATCTGTAGTAGAAAAGCACAGGAGATCTCTTACTGAAATTAAAAGTAAACTTTCTATTGTCTTAATGGTTGAGATTATTTTCAGTGGTTTTGTGCAGTTGTTTTCAATGATTTGGACAGGACTGATCACAGGAGTATGATGAAGATTTAGTAGCAAGAAAATAGGGTTAATTAGAAGCTGTGAGGTCCTGCAATGACCCTAGAGATTTCTAAAGTAGGCATGACTTTAGTGGAACACGATACTGGCTTCTTGTCTCCAAAACAGTGACACCCCAAAGTGTGAATAAAGTTATTGCAAAATGTGCTTCTTCAGAAGGTGTCATTCATCAAGATAAAGCACTTTTTAATGGTTCTGTTTTGGAGCTATTCGAATAAACATGAATCGGATACTCTCTCCTATTTACTCATGAGTCAACATGAGAGATTTTGGTCCTGTGCTATTAATGATCATAATTCTAACTGCAATGTTTTTATGAGGTGCTTTTAGTTGGACTTCTCTAAGAGGTTATTTTTTTTTTGTTAATTTTTGCACTACAGCATAGTTTAGCACATTGGAAAATTTTATTTTGCCCTAATTCAGCATTTCTTCCTCATTTTGCACTACCAACAGTATTGTTACACTACCATATTTCTGTAATCTTCTGAAGAACACCACCCCTTGATTCCAGCATCACTTCTGTTTATTTAAAAGGCTGACACATGATAGTTTACTTCAGATCAGAAAGAATTAGTGAACACTCCAGGAACATCAGGGATGAATGAGGTTTATTAGTTTGTAGTGAATGACAATTATTAGTTTGTAATCTCCTCATAGGAAGGAAAAATTCCTTTTCCCTCATAGGAAGGAAAAATTCAACTATTTATATTTTTATTCTTCTTTATTCAGTGAAGATATAATTCAAAATGTCTTAATAGCTAACTGCAGAGTGCCATAGAAGTCTAATAAGATAACAAATTACCTTAAAAACTAGGCAACTTTCTGTACATTTTCTTGGTTCTGGACCATGTACTTTCACTGCTATGTACTTAAGCCAGTGTCTGCTCAGATATTCTCTCCCACTTATTGCAGTAGGTCAGTTTTGGCAAGTTCACTCTTCAGAATGAACAGGAGTACAAATTCAGGTTTCAAAGTAATTCATCTGTGAAATGAAATACCAGTAGTTTAATATATTTTTCAAAATTAATAATTACAGCGTATTTATACTGTCTTTCAATTCACAAAATTCAACAGCAGATGATGGAAAAGATCATAGACAACTGGATTCATTGCCATGCCAAAGCAGGATTGTTCCTGGTGTCATGTTTTCCACTGTGCTACCCAGTTCACTTTTTGGTAACTCGAAGGACAGATTGCCCTTAACTTCCAGCTCCTGCCCAGGAAAGGTTGAGGTTCTTACATGAGTTTTGATAAGAGGCTCATTCTTCATTGCAGTCAGAAGTTCATCAGTGTAGAATGGCATTTGCCAAGATGAATCCATGTGTTTTGTGTAATAAAGGAGCAGTTTATAATCCTTCATGACTGGATGGTGAAAGTGGAAGAGAAAGCCTGTGACCCCTTGACTTGCAAGGTTTTGAAAAGGTAGAGGTGTTGCTTCTTGAGGGTCTTTTCAGTTGGTTTATCAAGTGATTGGTTTATGGGCTCTGCAGTGAACATTGGGCTTTGTATTGCAGCCTTGCGGGACAATTCAGTGGTAAGTAGGTTTCCTGGTTAGCCAGGAAAAGTTGTGGATTCAGTCCCTCATTTGCAGAAGTGGCAGTATTCATTAACCAGAATTACTAACCTTCTTGTAATCTAGAGAGAGAGGCTGATCTGTTGTATGAGTTTCTTCCCATTTTGTAACTCTTTATCTACATGAAAAGGATTGGCAGTCCCATCTACTCACATAAAATCATCTTAATCCAGGTAAACTCTTTTTCTTCTCCCTTCTTTGCCACAGCCCACCAGACTTACTCCTCAACTAAACCTGTAGATGTATTTAAAAGATTACTTTAAAAATGTTTCCTTTACTTTTTGCAAAATTACACTCAGTCTCTTCCAGAAATAATTTCCAGTGTGAAAGTGCTTCAAGTGAGCCCTTTCTTCAAGTGCAAAGTTTTTGCACTCTCTTCTTTTAATTTCTTTAATAAAGGAAAACATTGAAGAAGTTATAAAACTTGAACTTCTGTGGCTTGTGTTGTCACTTAAACCAGCTACCATAGGTGATGACTGAAGGATGTACAATTCAGCATTTTTCTTGCTTGATTAGCAGATCCATCCACTGAATTTTGTTCTTCCTGACACTATGGAAGTGAGGCTGTTTGCCCAGCCTTCTCAATTCTGGCCAGCTAATTATCTCTGTAGGATTAAAAGCAAACAAATCAAAACAGGCAAATGGTTTATGCTTGGTTTTGAAAAGAGATGTTAGATTCTAATTTCCATTTGTTCTCATTGTTAAAGAATTGTGCTGACAAAAGCACTTTGCTCATGAAATAAGAAGAATAGAAGGGAGAGGGGAAGGCAGGATTAATTAGGACTGAGGGATGTGCATGTGGCTTGGCAAATTGAGCAAGTGGAGGAGGTGGGGTCAGAGTTCCTGACTTCACAGCTGATAGACTGATTTTCTCAGTTTAACTGATGTGCTCTGTGGCAGAGTGTACCTTGGCTCTTCAGTATGCCCATCCATAAGAAGGTTATGTTACCTGATTTAATAAAGGATTCTGCAGATTATTTTATCAAATGCTTTGGGAAATTTGAATGAGAAGATTTATATCTAGGTAGGTGCAGATGTAGAAATAAATACAGATGTGCATCTTAGCCTACTGCAGTTACAGAGCACAGCATTACTGCCCCCAGTGGAAAGGACTGAAAGAAATCCCCTGGAAGATATTAAGTAATTCCTTGAATCTTTTCATACACATACTAGATTTTGCTTTTGTTTAACAACAGATGTGGGATGATATGCAACTTAGTGCATGGATAAAGGCAGAAGTGTTGGGAGGAAGGATTGTTTGTTGAGGTTTTTTGATTCCTTTTTAACTCAGCTTGTCATTAGAACCAAAATTCTTTTTTTTTTTCTCTCCTCTAGAGCCTTAGCTATTTACTTGGTCTAAGTCACTGGCATTTCAAATGGAAGAATTTCAATACCCAAGAATTACATCCTGAGGAGAAATAAAAAGGCTTTTTCAAGCATGCTTTTCTTGAAGACAGAGTACTGGGTAGATGGTTTCCCAGTCAGCTTCAGGATGGCACTTTTTAGATGATTATAGCCGCTTTTCTCTGAACACTTGCTTCTCCTATGGCTCATTAGTTCCATTTGCAAATCACTCAGGTTTTAAACCATTTAATGACTCAGTCTTAAAAACTATTTAAAGCTGTAGTGATCTGCCAAAAATAACACCAGCCTGTTCTTCTACAGCACTATAAGATGCATTCCCCTTGCTATGTACCTTCCGTATATTTTTCCTTTAGATTCCTTTTCCTCTTTCTTCAATTTCAGCTGTCCTTGTATAGTGATGCTCAGATGAAGTAGAAAGCAAGAAGGGAGAGTTCCCTTAAAGCATTTTGGTACACCACTGAGAGAGAAGCTTACTGGTGTGTGTCAGCAGAGAGGCAGGCAAGAGGTAACAGGTGGCGTGAAAGGGAAGCTAAGAAGCTATGAGATACAAGGGAACAGTATTTGTCAAAGAAAGATTAATAATGTCAAAGCAGTGTGCAGGGAAGGGAGACAGTTGGGGACCTAAGGCAGTGGTGGTCAGAGCTTGAAAGTGGACAAACACCATTCTTCCCAGATAGAGCCTTCTCTGGAATGAGTGGCCCATGGTGACCTGCTGACTGGGGGAAAACCTTTGGCCTCTTCACACTGAGCTGAAAGACCCTGGATTCTAGATCAGCAGGCATGCAGACTTCTCAAGTGTTTTGATTCAAGTTTCTTCTCAAAGGTGTCCTGTGTCATTAGTAGATGGGTCCAAATTGAAAGTGGGGAAATTTAGGTTCAATATTAGGAAGAAACTCTTTACTGTGAAGGTGATGAAACTCGGGAACAGGTTGCCCTGAGAGGTTGTGGATGCCCCAAGCCTGGCATTGTTCAAGGCCAGGTTGAATAAGGCTGGGAGCAACATGGGAGGTGTCTCTGTGCCTGTTGGGACTAGAGATCTTTAAGGTCCCTTCCAATCCCTTAACATTCAGTGGTTCTGTCATTAAGCCATGCAGTAAGGGAAGAAGCTGCAGTGCTGCAGCTGGAAGGTGTTTATTTTGCCTAACCAGTATGGCTGCATCAACATTAATAAATGTGGCCAGCGTGCCAAGGGTCACTCTCAGGCCCTGAGCACAACTAGCTACATACAGTTCAGCTCTATATAATCAAACTTTTTGTAGGTTTTAGATGATAGCCACATGTAAACTGCTTGTTTGTGTACTGTCTGTAGATTGATAACTCCTAAAGTGTGTCTGGGAATTGTCATATCCAGGACACTGACCCATGAGTGATTTTACACCACCGGTGATTGATTTCCAGCACCTGGGGTGCAATAGGTTGGCCTCCTCTGAAGGGTGTAGAGAGGGTTGGAAAGCTGACATTGTAATTAATGATAATGGAAGGTCAGACATAAACGGTGAGGATGCACAGTGAGACACGTTGATCTTGACAGCTCTTGACAGCCCATAATATTTTGGGTTGACTTTACTCCACCTTCAGGAACCGAGAGAATATTTTGATCAAGTTTTGCTTTTGAATGTCTGAAGTTTGTTCAGCCTGAGGAGTTTGGTTGGAAAAGTGAACAGATTGCAGGTCTTCTTCCACAGAACTGCTTCAGTTTTTTCAGAACTCTCTGCACAAGAAAAACAAAATTATTGGGACTTTATTCCATGGGGACCAGGTATGAAACAAGGCTAAAAAGAGGCACTTTCTGTTGACTGCACGAGGAATTACACTTGCCAATGCCATTATGTGAACGTGATCCTAATGCCTATTTGCAGCAATGCTGTAAGCAAACATATACCATAGTTTATTTCTAACTAATTAAAGTCTTATTTAGGAATGAGTAATTTGTACACCAGAATGATTTATTTATTTATTTAAAATCACAGAGGCAGGCATTTCATGCTGAGGTCTGCTGCCTCTGTAGTGCAACTTATTATCCCAAAAATGATCTGGGGTTGCTTCTCTCTGAATTCAAGCATCTGTAACGTTAATGTTACTGCATTTTATAATTGGTACTTGATAGTTTAAGTGGATAATCAGCTAAGACATAAATGCAGCTTACCAGGAAACAATTGAGAATTTAGGATAATAAGGCTGATTAGACACTATGTTACGCCAGTCTCATGCTAAGATAATTCTTCTGAGTTGAAGTTGTACAAATAATGCTGTAAGTTGCACAGTGGTCAGGCAGGCCCCCTTCACATAGGCTTGACTGCCTATCTTTGAGCAGACACTGTCTAAAAGGTAGTAAGCTCTTGTTAGTGAGAGAGATTATATGCTCCTCAAGTCTAGGATCACAGACATTGCTTTCCTGTGATCTTAGCTACTTGTTTCATAGAAACATCACAAAACAGTTTTCATTTCAAATGCTTTTCTCCTGTTATCTGGGCTCTTTATTTTAGATTAAAACATTAAGGGAGAAGTATCTTGTCCAGCATTGCACAAGCCTAGTGGCTTCTGGCATTCATTGGGAATGTTTGCGTGCTGCTAATGCATGTGTTAGTGCTCTGTGGAGAAGGGAACTGAGTGCCCTTTTCTGGTGGACAAGCACAGGACTAGCAGCACACAATTTCTACAGGCTTGTAAATCAGGGCCCAAGTAGTGGAAGGAGCCACGTGGTCCACTCGAGCTGTTAGGTAAAGGTGACCAAAGAAAGCTTTATATTACCTTTGGTACAAGGCTTCATGAGAATCAGTTTAGTGTATGTCACAAAAGATAACAGCCTTATTGTCTGGCTGGTAACAGAGGGAGGCAGTGCAGAGCCTGGTGTGGAAGATGTTGCTGGATATAGTAGCACAGGAAGGAGACCACTCACTCTTTTGTCCCAAGAGCTCATTCTGGCCCTGTTTACCATAGTATGGGGATGGAGAGCAAATGGAGAGAGTTCAGTGATGATAATTGCAAGTTTGAGGTTTTTTTCCTAGGGTATGTTTCCCTGATATGAGGAAGTACTTCTACTGAGAAGATTAACCTGTCAGTATTTTGTCCTGCTCTGGGACTTGCATAACCTGAATCGTTTGGATCCATTTCTCAGATTCCTCTGTACTTACTGGGCTTATGAAATCCACACACTCCAAGGAGCAGTTAATGTTCTTTCCAAAAGTGCTGGCTAATCCCCAAGTGCCTGTTTGGCACGCCCTTGACGACTTCAGTATCATGGGAGCAGCTGCTGGAGCTGTGTGTTTAGTGGCTGTGTGAGGGTTGGTTGGGGTGTGTTAGACATATGCTGTGTGTTCAGGGCTATTTAAAGGATTAATTTACATAAGCCATGCAACTGTATGGAAGCTAGTGGTCTTCAGTCTGTCCTCATTGCTCTGCCATGCTTAAGCACAACAAACTATTCATCTTATTCCCAGTTTATTTTTCTTCCCAAAAATTCACCAAGGGAGGAAAAAAAAACACCCCATGAAAATAACAGCCTCCATGACTGGTTGGAAGAGAAAGAATAAATTAATTTCCTTAGCTTTCCTGTTCTAAGCTCAGTCTGGCTGAAGCCAGCTGCCCAGTCTGTCTGATGTGTAGCTCTGAGNAGAGGGGAAAGAAAATTACTGTTTAGGAAAGCAGGTGCCAGTGAAATGATTGCTTTTTAAAGCAATTTGGTGGAATGACTGCTTTTTGAGTAAGTATTACTAAATTTCTTCTTTAGTTACTGACTATATATTGGGTTATTCTTTTAGGTCTTTACAACAGACTTTCTTTTTCTTTTAATGGCACATTTTTGTTTCCTGTACAATAAGGGTCATTTCACTCTAAGAGTAGGAAGACTTTTTTGCTTTTCTTTGAACTTCATAGGTTTATTTTGTTGTTCTTAGGCTGAGAATTTTTTAATTATTACTTTGTTTGTAGAAGTATGGCTAAAGTCCTGAAAACTGTTGTCCAAAAGGAACTAGCCCCTATTTGAATTTTTGCTTTGTTGCCAAAGGAATTTCTGTGAAGGAAGGGAAAACTCTGATCTCTTTGTCACTGAGAGCATATCTGAACTGATCTGAGTAGTATCTGGTAAAATTGGCGTCATTCATAGCCATCCATAAAGAAAAAGATACTTTACATTATTGTTTTACTTCTTAGTAACAGTACAGTACTATTTCCATCAAGGTTAGACAATTTAGAAGTTTGCTAATAAATATCTAATTGCAGCTGTGCCAGTGGATCAGCATGGCTCTGATGAGTCAGGAAGACTGAGACACTGATTTCTGTTGAGCCTCTGAGGTGCCAGCTGTCCATTGACCTGTCCTTCTGTCGAGCTGCTTTCTAATAGCTGACTTTTCCCCTTTTCCCACACAAATTTCTGGACTGCTTGTTTTACTTGTTTATGCATGTATTTATTCATTTATCTTACATCCTGCAAGATGAATCTGAGTGAAGAGCTGACTGTAATTCAGCCATGTCGTCACAGCGGATTTTTCCAAGGAGAACTGGAAAATCCCACTATGAGAGTCACAGCCCAGCTGCACATCTTAAAACTTACTGCAGCTCTGAACAACTCAATTGTACAATTTAAATAATGAAGTGGATCTCAAATGTTTTTATTCCAACCAAACAAATAGACACACAATGAACACGGCCCTGCCACTGTTGACTGACATAAAACATTAAGAAATGTCATCTGTCATGGTGCAGTTAAATACCCAACAGCCCTATCTCAGCATGGATGTCACATTTATATTGTAACAGTGCTTTATGATGGCCATGGTTTTTATTGATGACCCTTGCTACCCATATAAAACATGTTTTCTTCCAGCAACTGTGTTATCAAACTGACATCACCCCTCTTTGTCCTCCTTTCCTACTCCACATCCACAGCAACTTTTCACAGTAGATGGATTCAGGCATTTCACCTGTTTAGCTGCTTTAAAAAAAAAAAAATCACTCATAGATTAAAACAAGATGAAATGATGACATTTCTTACAGTTCCCCTCTTGAAAGTGTATGTGGCACAGAAATTTATGGGAAGGAAATGTCATATCCAAATCTTACATAGCAAGAAAAACTAATCCATCTCCTACTAAAGATGCTGATTTGTGGCGTTTGGGAATGATCTTAGCTTTCTTAATTAACTGAGTACAAATCACTTGAAAAACATGACCATTTGCCTTGTTCCTTCAGAGGAATTGTACTAAACTTATGGTTAAATAGCCATTTCCAGTATGGTCAGCCAAAGACAGTATTAAAGGAAGGAAGTTTGTTGAAGTTCAAAGAAGCCAAATGAGTTGTCTTAAACAGTCAGTAGGAATAGGGGGATTTTTTTATTATTTTGGCACTTTTTACATCCTCATTCTTGCAAAGTTGGAAATCCTGTGTGAATAGGTTCCCTCTGGGAAAAAAAAGTAGTATTTTGTTTGCAGCCTGTCAGGAATGGAGAGATCTGAAAGCTGGTTAAAGTGAAAACCAAAGTACATTGTTTGGATTGGGCTGCTGCCTGAAAAAACTTGCTCTTTTTGCTGGACTATGTATTACTTAATGCTAAAAATGTCCCCCTTGTTCAAACTATGTCTTAGCTAGTGGATTGAATTTATTTATTAATTTATTAGGGATGTCAGCTGAAGGTGCATTTTGTGTTGGGATGGGAAGTTATTTGTATGTTTTGTGGAAAGAAACCTGATTTTTTTAGGAAAATCAGTTATAAATGCCAGGTACACTTGTGGCTGAAATTTTGGTCTGGTAACCTACTGAATTTACAGTCAGAATTTGGGATGTGAAATAGAGCAGGCTAGATAATCTTTCTAGCTAAATGGGTGAGCACTTTTTCTAGGAATAAACAACAGACTGATTTTTTCCTTTTCAAAGTAGTTAATGTTCTTCAAGGTCTCTTCCTCAACCTTTACAAGCAGAGCATAGACAGTGAGGGTTGAATCTTCAGTGCATCAGTTTCACATCAGCCAGCAAGAAGCATTTTACCTCTAAATGGTGCTGAGCCCTCACTGTGCAGTGAGGCATTGCCTGCACATTGCAGCAGTTCTGCTCCTTTCTAGTTGTGGTGAACATGCTGCACTTTGCAAGGTTTAATCTACAGGGCACGTCTTGCACAGTTGGTGTGGGCGGCTACAGTTGTCAAATGGATTTTTGTGATGAGGTAGTCCTCTGACCAGGGCTGTTTAGTGTCCAGAAATTCCAGACAAAGAGTTGAATCTTTTTTCTTTCCGTTGTCTGTAAAATTCTTCAAGCAGTAAAAAAAAAAAAAAAAAAAGGATGCGAAGACAAAACAGAGCACCGTTAATCACAGTTATCTGTTTTAATGGGCTTGGAATTCAAAGAAAGGCTGATAATCTTGAGCCTTCTGACGTCCTTTACTGCAAAAAAATTGCTCAGTCACATTGGCTGCAGGCCCTGTCCTTTTGCTTGTCCTCCTGCATGGGCTATGCTGCTCATAAAAAGGATCCTGCTCTCCCTTGCTGAGTTCTGTGCAAGCCTGGTGTGGGTTCACTTGGAAAACCGAAGATAAAAAGCAGATGTATAAAATAGAATTATGTGTTCTCACCTGTTTTGTCTGAGGTAAAGCAAGTTGTTTACTGACCTTTTCTTGCTTTAATGATCTCCATGTTCCAGGAAGCTTTGCTTATCTGCTGGTACCTATGACTAGAGAGCATTAATTTGGACACCTGGATGACAAAGAATTGTTTATTTACACTTAAGCAGCTGCAGTGTTGTACTGCATCCCTTTGAGGATAAGAGCACATGATGGACACTAATTGGAAGACTTTAAAAACTGAGCAGTAGCTGCCTTGAATTATAACCCTGTGCTGTGCTCTGCACAAGATCTGAAACACAAAGGCAGAAAGTCTCACTGAGAACTAGGACAGAGTTTCAGAGACGGCAAAAAAAAAAAAAAAAAAGCACTGGCAGTCCTCGAAATGCCTCACTCAGGGATGAGTGGTAGACATACCTCTCAATTGCACTGGCTTGAAGAAGAGGAAAAAAATTTGATATGCTGTTGGGGAATTCTAAGCTGTGTTGTGTTAGTTCTGCATGAATTGTAGATCTTTGTTAATTTAAGAGAGGGCTAAGCCTCAAGACCTGAACAGGCTGATTTTTCATGTGCAGAGTTCTGCAAAGACTGCTTTGTAGATTGGTTTTTTAGATATCTGTGAGCTTTACAATCCACTGTACAATGGGCAAAAGGAAAAGTGTGTAACCCAGAAGTAGAGACAGTAAAAACTATTATCTCACCAGGAAATGTAAAAAGGGAGCACCACTGAGGCAAACAGGTGAATGAAAAACTTTGTCAAAAGGTAGCTTTCCCTCTTTGGAGCTTCTCTGGATTAGAAAAGCATTGAGTAGGGTATCAGCTGGGGTAGAAACCAAGCATCAGTTTTAGTGAGACATTTGTGGTAGCAACAACTGTCCCATGAGAGCAGACAGAGGGAAGGCAGCAGCCCAGTGGGGATTTACCTTGCCATTCAGCTAAGATGGCAGCATCTGAGAAGGGGGAACTAGAAGAAAAGCCAGTTTATATTACAAGATGTACTGTTGTTATAAAGTGTAGTGCAGTGATGTTTGCCATTATGATCTGCAGTACTGCCTGGCAGCCAGGCTGCTCTCTGGAGCAGTGTGTTGATTTGCAACAGAGAAAGGCTTGCTTTATATTGGTCACCTTGGGTAGTTTCTGTAGTAGATGTGTGGTTTTTGTGTGTCCCCTAGAAAGGAGTCATTGCCCCTGCCCACCATTTCCTTCGTAAATGAACAGCAGCCTGTGATGAAACACAATTTATACTATTGTCCTGTGCAAAAATCTGTTCAATGTTTTCATAATGCAGCTAGAGTGATTTTAGGCATGTGTTTCTTTTCTTTAACTTGCTTGCTAGTCATATTTATGCCTTGAAGCATCTTTCAGGGTACCATTTGGCCATCCTTGTGAAACCCCTTTTCAATTGTGTGTTGGTTTATGTCTGAAGATGGAAAGCTTTTTAGTCTTGGTCCTTCCAGAGGCACTTCAGTAAAGATAAATACTTGGTATACAAAGTACATGGCCAGATGTAATGAAAGAGTTGTTTGCTTGACTTCTTGATCCATGTTATTTGGGTGCAGTGATTTTTGCACTGGAATGCAGCTACTGCTGGTTTCCCATGTAGACAGGCTTTTAGCAGGGGATATTCCCTGACAGGGCTGTTTTGGGGGTTTGTTATATGCATCTCTTATCCTATAGGGAAAATGGGATTTTTTAAAATAACTTACACAACAGCTTTACTAACTCAGGTATCTGAAATGCAGGTCTCCCTTTTGTGGAGATTTGAGGATTAGAGGCTCACGTGTTCCTGTACAACAAAAAGCCCTTCATTGCTATGTGTGTCTCACATAGCAGTGTGTTATGAAATGTTGACCTAAAGCCTTGCTTGTGCTTCTCTTTGTATATCCTGGCAGCAGAGTAGCTGGTGTTTCTGCTTCAGGAGTTACTAAAGCTTCCAATTACCATCTGTCATGTCATAATTTTCAAGATCCAACCACGGCTGTCCTGGTTGACTTCGAATCATGATTGACGTTAATAGCTATTCTTAAAAGTCAGAAACTAGGCTTTATTTCTGACAAGAGGAGCATGTTTGATTGATACTGAACTCATTACAATAATATGGTCAAGTCTAGGAGTCCTGGACAGGCAGCTTTCTTTCACATGCACATGTACCACTATGTCTAGTTGTGTAGGACCTGTTTGGATACTGAAAAAGCTTCAGCGGGGAATTTCTTTAGCCCTCTGCAGCATTTTGTGAGATCTCCGTCTTTCCCATGCAAGTTATTTAAAACAATGTTACAGTTTTGTAAACTTCTTGCACCTGCAGTTGTTTTACCGGATTGTTACGGTTCTAACTAGCAAAATATTCAGGAATGGGTGTCTTAGGATTTGGCCAATCCCCTCAAGGAGTGGATGGCCAAAGGACCAGTTACCTTATGCCATTTAACTCACTTTTGGGAACTAACATATAAAAGCCTCAGGAAAAATTATTAAATCTCTTGCTTCCACTGATACCTGAGCCAGGACTTTGTGTCGTTCCTCTACCTGTCCGCGGTGTGACAGCGACAGCCCTGCTCCAATGCTTTGAATTTAATTCCATGTTTGGGGGGCTCGAAGAAGGAAGAAGAAGGGAAGAGTGACCTGCAGAGACCATGAACACCCCATTTAGAGAGTTGTCTTATTACTGAGTGGAGGAACATAAAATATAACTCTTATGCATTGACTTCAGACTGACTATTATTTGCAGAGATGCATATACCTTTTTTAAGCTGTGGCATGCTGGCAGTAGAATGCACAGAGAGTTAATACATTTTTTGCCTACTGAAAATACCAAAAAATGCTCTGCAAGGGTAGTAAATACATAGTTTTTGGAACAGGCTCATTATATGCTTGAGGAAAGCAGACTTTTGATTAGCCTTACTTTTATCATTCATACCTGATTGCTTTTTATTTTATATACAATAAATAGTTATGAGAGATGCAGGCAAAGTTTTGATTCAACTTTGAAGCCAAGCTAGAAATAAAATGGTTTTGCCAAAAAGTGAAAAAAAAAAAAAAAAAAAGGCAAACAGACTTGTGTGAACTAAGTTGGCAAAAGTAAATACTGCACTAGCTTTAGTTGCATTGATTACAAGAAAAAGAAGAGACAGCTGCGAATGAAGTCCAAAGGACAACAGCTGCGGCCTGAAAAATCAATATATTAGAATAAATTGTGTAAAACACTGGCTGTAGTTGAAAAGCATGTTCTGTTGAGAAAAATCTTTAGAAGTACGTCAGAACTTTGCCTTTGTATTCAGTGGTTTTTCTGCTTCTGTATATTTTTAATAATTTGTGAACAAACTAAAATGAAATTCTGAAGGTTTTTTTTTCTTTTTTGTGGCATACTTTTAGACTTTTCAGTACTTTAAGTGACAACACAGTAACATCTAAGTCTGCCACCAAAATTAGCCCTATAACTTCTGTGCAATGTTAAGGTGTTTTTGATGATTATGAGTCTGTTTCTGTCCTGTATAATAAAGTTTTTAAAGAGTTTCCTTCCAACTCGCAGCCTCATTTTTCATGTTGTGAGTTTGAAGGGCTGGGCTGGCATCAAATTAAACAGATCTCTCATCTCTGCTCCCTCTGTCTCTCTGAGACATGGAGTAAGTAATAATAAACAGTAAAGACTAGATGAGCTTAGAAAATCTGCATATATAAAAAATGAGATAAAAATAAAGTTTGTACAGAGTTGGGGCAATTTTGACTTTAGGCCATGTCATAATTTTTAGAAAAACACCTTACAAATACGTAAGTTTATGTAAAAATTTGTGAAAACAGCAAGCCATGAAAGGCAGGGGTTCTTACAGGACTATATAGCAACATGATACATGAATAGAAGTAATTATATCTGACTGTATCCAATGCAACTTCTAAAATAAGGCAGAACTTTAAGCAGGCATTTCTCATTACTGCCCGCTGTCAGAAGGTGGGACAGAATACACTTATCCTGCAGTCCCTGGGAGGGCCTCTGATGTTTGGCTGCCAAACTCTAAAGGTTTTCTAGCAAAATTATGCTCATGGCTGCAAGAAGACAAACTCCCGTTTGAACAAGTACATTGGATTATGGTGCCTGCAAGCAGAGAGCAGCCCTCAGGGTGCTCAGCCAAGTTGTCGTGTACATACAAGATGTTTTTATTCTTGTAAGCAATGCATGAGCACTTCTGCAGGTAGTTATTAGACATTCTTGTGAAAACTTGATCTTTCAGTTGATAGCCCAATGGACTGATATTGTATTTTCATTTTCATTAAAACACATAAACTTGAATTGATTTTGTGTGAATGTCGCCGAAGAAAGAATGTGCCTTGTGTGCAGGCCTATTAAATTTTGTCTTTCTGATCTTTTCCTAGGCTGTGCTTAAAAAAAAAAAAAAAAAAAGTAACAATTTGAGTGCTTCTTGGCATGAACTTGAAATGTCTTCTGAAGCAAACTTCCTTTTTTGAGCTGATTTAGCAAAGTGCCCTGTCTGCTCTGTAGCATTCATGCTCTGAACGCAAGTTTGAAATGCAAAGAAGGTGTTTGTTGTAATACTGCCAGCCAGGAGCAGTGAAAGGAGCACAATTCTTCTTACCTTCAACATAATTCAGTGCTCCCAGTTCTTGGAGAGGGACTACTGGAAGAAGAGTCCTCAGTTTGGAAACAGCTAATGATTTGTCTTTGATTTCAGATCCTTAACCAGGTGAGACACCTGACCAGGATGTAATGAGAGGATCATATTTTGAAGTAAAAAAAAACCTAAGTAGAAATAGCTGGGGCAAAAAAATTTTGGTATCTCTGTATATAATAGAGAGTATTTTTTCCAAGTGCAAGAATGAATGTTTTATGTGCAATTTATAATGACCATTACGTTCTTTTTGATTCTTGTACATATTACAAAGCTGAGACATGAGATATATAGTAAGGCAGATAAATTTGATCGAAGTTTGTTTTCTTTTGTTTGAAAAAAAACCCAAAAATGAAGAGATATGAGACTTACTTGCTACCCTCAATAGCTGTGAGGTGTGCTGAGGAAGGTTTGTGTAATTGTTTCCACTGGGAACTGGAGTTCCAGTACGAGTTGAAGGTTCCCTGCTCAAGGGCATGCCCGTGCCAGTATCAGTAGGCTCATGGAGGCAGCACTGGGGTCCTGGGGCTCACAGTCTACAGATGCCCAAGTATCACTGAGCTATTTCCTAAATGTTCTACAGCACAGAGCAAAGTAAGTTTACTTCAGGAGGTTTAAAATTGATTGAAACCCAGGCTCACCTCCATTGGAAAAACCTAGGGGAGGTCTGCAAATGGAGAAAGATTGAAAATCACTAGGCTACACAATTACTTATGTGTGGTTATTACAGGAAGCTAATCTAACTGCACATAAAAGCTCTCAGTGTGAGTAGCTTTGACATTTGGTGTCCTGTATATACTGGAAAAGAAATTGCTGTTCTTTTATTTCTTCAGATGAAGTACATTTAAGTGTTACAGAAAGCTTGCCCCATCTGGTGGGACAAAAAAACCCAGATTGTTCATGAGAACTCTCACAAGTGTCTGGTTTGTTTTGAGCTATTTTAGCCAACAGACAGAATGTTTTTATGGTCAGCCATCAACTAACAAGACTTTTACATCAATTATTTAGATATCAAATGCTACTTTGGCACAACTGTTACCTTCTAGCAATGACTTTTTAAGTAGATTGTACTCCAGAGAGAAATGAAAGTGTCTCTCGGCTGTTTATGTGATTTATGCTTCAAGTGATATGCATACCTTCAACAATAATATTTGCATACTCAATTCTATTTACAAGTGAAGAAGTGAAGCTTTTTTTTTTGGTAATTTCTAGTTAATTTTGCTGACACGATGGGTGGCATGGTTAACATAGACCAAATTTTAATGGATGGGACTAATTGCTACAATATGGATGCTTTCTTGAGCAGACTTTATGCAGTTGAAGTGAGTTGCATGCATAAGTTCATCTTTCAATATTACATGCTTACTTTTGTCGAGAGATTGAGGTGATCCCATGCATAGATATTTTTAGGTTGTTTCCGTAAGTGAATGTTTAGTTCTAAACTGTAAGGCTAGACTAGAAATTAATAGCCTAGAATTTTTAGAAGATACAAGTATGCTGAACAATATGTTGTTTTATCTTGGCTTCAGTGTATTTGAGATACCTCTTGTCATTTTTTAGCACATGCATATTGATGTTCTGGGGTGATTTTTTAAATTGGATTGTTTTATATTTATGTTTGAATCCAAATTAAGAGCATTTGTGAGCTCTGTCTTAATTTCCTTTTAACAAAATAGGTTGTTATAATCTTGAGGAATGCTAGTCCTCTAAACTCAGTACCTTGCATATATGAACACCACAGAGTACTACAAGGAGTTTTGCAAGTTTTCTGTGTCTTCATTCAGCAACCTTTTGCTAGAGAAAGGGCTTGTGGTGAGGGAGGGGGCTTTGTAATTACTACAGATCTCCCTTGTATCCACCCATATGGTTATGTCTTACTTTGCTCACTGAAGATCATTTTCTTAGCCTTGGTCAGGATGGAGAAAGCCTTGTCTGCAACACCTCTTCCTTTTGCATGCATTCTTCTAATGTCCTAAGAAAGTATCGTTCTGAGGGTGTGAGACGGCAGAGGATCCCAAACATATCCTTGTAAAATGAAGTGTTCCATTTCTCATTGTCACTGAAGACTCTTGAATGAGAGAGGAGTGCTCTAAAAATAGCTGTTCCAGGAGCAATGCCTTCTGCATCTTAGTCCCTGACCAAATACAAAGTCACAGAATCATATAAATTGGTGATAGGCAGGGTTCCCTGCAGGTCACTTGGTCCAGCCTCCAGCTCAAAGGGGGCTGCTGCCAGCAGTAGATCAGGTGAAGTGTGGCTTTGCCTTGCTGAGTCTTGCAAACCTCCAAAGGAGGTTTTGCAACCTCTTTGAGCAAAGTAGCACTCCAGCATGGGCATTTTGCTCTTGGGCAGGAGGTTCAGCTAGTAATCAGCTGGTGTTTCATAAGCATACAGATCTAGGTGGAAGAAGGAGGAATTAATCTCTCAAAACACTTCACATAAGTAGGTTTGCTGAAAAAAGCATAAAGGGGAAATTCCATGCAGGTTTCCTTCAGTCACTTCAAAGCTTAACAGAGGAATTTGAAAATCAGTTACACAGACATGACTGCAAGCCAACACATCTCTTTTGGAAATAGCAGAATTGCTACTCCTCGTTTTGCTGATCATGTTGTGAGGAATCTGAAGCAGCAATCTGAACAAACTGCAGCTTAGGCAATGCTTTATCAGCAAAACAGTTATGGATTTGTGGTTAGCAGCATATCGACCATGTATTTTAGTGCATTTGGCAGTTTTATCCTTTAATCTGCTTGTAAGCCCTTTTCAGTGGCTTGTAAGATAGACTTTCTCAAAATATGTAAACTGCAGAGGTGATTTTGTGTAATGTTACACTGAGGTGAGCATCTCTCGTGCTTAATATGATGCCATTATTTCATAATTGGACTATGGGAACAGTTTGATAATAATGTAGTTACTGATTTCAGTAAAAAAGGGCAAGAACAGAGTAGGTCAAGTTGGACACAAGTAGATAACCAGAGTAGGTGGTTTCAAAACATTTTTAAAGTTGGAATGAACCCAATGAAGTCTGCACTGGGGCAACGAAATGTGCTGAACACTTTTGCTTTCAGAAGTAATTCCTGATTTCTGCTGGAAGTAAGACCGAGTACATGGGAATAACAGTGATAGAGCTCCTTTGAGATACCCTTGGTTTTGCTGTGTGTAGAAACACTTCAAGATTCTTTCAAACTATTTTCCACTGGAAATGTAGTGTGCATTTTGGAAGCAAATTTGCCTGTGTCCTTGAGTTTCAAGAACAAGCAGTTGGTTTAAGTTACAACTTCTGGATGATGGAATACACGTGAAAATCTGCAATATTTGTTGCAACAATTAGCAGGATTTCATATCTAGTTGTCAGGAATTCACCTGCCTTAGAGATGAATGCCTGAGGGCAGGTTTTGCTTTGGGTGCCACTTCCCTGCTGAGCCCTGCTGCCTAGGTCTGCTTATCTAGACGTGGAGTTCTTGCTGCAGTTGAGTGTGCAGGCTGCTATGGGCATTAAGCAGTTCAAATTGTGTTCTCACATTTTAATAACAGCAAGTTCCTGCCCTTCCGGGGCTGGATGATAATAAAATTACTGTGTGGAAATGGATAGAGGACAAATGAAGTGCTGCTGAAAAGCTACATGTGACAAGCAATATGGAGGAATACAACATTTCCAGGGCTTTCATTTGTGCTGCATTATGTGAAATGAACAAGAAATGGCTTCTTTGTTCAGTCAAGATTTTGTTATGAGGCAGCTAGGTCACCAAGGTTGACTTACAGTGAGAACAGGAGGAGAATATTGATGACTCCTGATTGCTAGCCAAAAGCAGGAGAGAGGGAACAGCAGTTCATTTAAAACTGAGAAGCATAAAATGTCACAGAACACAAGCTTTCTGTTTCATGAGAAAACCTAGGTAGAGGACTTTTTGTTCTCACTGTGAGTAGGCATCAGACTTGATGGTAGATACAGTCATAGGTGTGCCAGGTCTTAAAGCTGTACTGATACCATTAGCAATGGCCTTCCATTGCAATCCATGCCAGCTCTGTACGACTTGCATTGAAAAGTAATGGCTGAGAAGTTTGTGTTTCTTTCCATCTCTCTTTCCTCCCTCTAGCAGGTTAAACATTTTCTGCCTCTGTAAGAAATGAAACAATAAAAATAGCTGGAACTCCTTGAAATGTTCATCATAGGTTGGTGGTTTTTTTTTTTTTTTATTTCAGTTAAAGATTTTTTTTTTTGATGACAGTGCTTCAAGTCTATTATGTAGTTAAGAATCCTAACCTTCCCCTAAGGTAGGTAAGTAATATTCTCTCCATTTACAGCTAGTTAAACTGCAGAAAAGCAATAAAGTAGCTTACCAAAAGCAGCACAGCAGCATTTCCTGAGAGGAATCTGGGACTCACAAGTTTCGAATGACAGTGGAGTATATTTTTGAAAGATTGTGCTGCTGGGTCCTGACTAAAATTTGCAGGTAGCCACACAAGTGAACAAGAATGCTGTTTTCTGCATTTCTTGACTGTTTCCACTGCCAGTCCTATGCCAATCATTTATCCAGCACCATTTGCTAGTATTTTTGTTGACTCAGGTTTTCTGAGTACTTTGCCAGCAATACAGTGAGTATGTCCTAAACTGCTGGCAAAAGAGCAAGAGTCAACTTCACTAAAGAACTTCTCGAGGCCTTTCTTTCCTTGTGTACAGATCCCTCTGCAGCATGTACCAAAGACTAGTTGATTCCTTGGTACTGTAAATCCTACCTGTGATGGAATGGGATGAAATTCTTCAAAGGGTTAAAATAGTAATCTTCTGTCCCTGGTAAGGCACCTTTTAAGTATGTTTGTTTACACCTTTTCAGATTGTCTCCATTGATCATTTTTCAACGCCTTGTTTTCTTTTCTCTTTTACTGTTTAAAAGTTACTGTGTTTTTTCTGCAAATAAGGAAAAAGAGTTTCTACATAAAGAGCGCTGTGCAATATTACCTCTCTGTGTGCAGAAAAATATGGGAAAAAATCCAGACAACTAAGAGTACAAATTCTGAAAAAGAAAAATACTGTGTGTATGTGTAAGCAGATAAATATACCTGCACACATAAATAAACACACATACCCATGCATACTTTTCCTAAGTCACTATAGCTGCTCTAGATGCAACTTGTTCCCAATTGTATTTATGATATTATCAACTCATGTACATCAACACTGTATTTTTCCTATGTCAGGGAAAAAAATGGTTTTAGATGAAGTTGGCATTGTATGATAGGCCCAGAAAAGAAGGGGTACTTGTTTTATGGTTGAATGCTGGCATAAGGTCCTTGAAAGCATAAGGTCCTCCTTATAGTTTTTCCAGTTTCTCTGAGCTGGAGCTGCAGGAATTAAGTCCCTACATCACTCTAAAAAGAAAAGTGGGAGACAGAGACCACAGACCTTGATAAACACATCAGAAGACCTATTGATCCAGAAGTATTAAAATTGCTTGGAGTTTGATGTGAGGAAAGCATCTATTTGTTTGTGTAGGTTTTGTTGGACAGCAGCTCAAAGTCAGTTCATGTTTAGGACCAGATGATTGAAAATAGTATATGGTCCCCATGGACAGGTGCCTTGAACCCTTGATATAATAATGCCTTTTTTCTGGCCAGTGAAGATAGGACAGTTAGAGACACAATGATTCTTGATGCAAGTTTGCTTTTTGCTTTAAAAATTGGGCATGGAATGTTGCTGCTGTTCCAGCCAACTCATGTCTGACACTGGTTGATCTCTGCTAGCTAGCTAAGGTATGCATGAGGTAGCAGAAGGTAAAACTTTTTAACTCCTGTCTGCTCAGGACTTCATTTTCACAGACCCAAGAAGAGGATAAATTTTACAGGGTTGAAAGTGAAATTCTTCTACCTCTCTCCCTTCTGGATACAGTCACAGCTTAGTAATCTCTTAACTGTGTAATAAAAGAAAGATTCAACACTTGAAACTTAAATATCCGTACTTCATTGTTACTCTTGTGATATCTTTTGCCCATCTGACACTGTCTTCAGGGGCTTGTACAGAGAAGTTCAGGTCTCATGCACACAGATCATTTTTCATTAAGCTGAGCAATCTCTGGAGCTGGAGATGGGAGATTTTAAAAAAGCCTGTCATGGCTTCACAAGAGTATGCCTTTGAAATTGGGAGAGAATGTCTACAGGCTGCCAAATGGCATTTCTCAGTGGAACATTAACAGTTGGTCATGATCTCCCAAGTGTACCTTGGAGTTTTTTCATCCTGGTACCTCATTTTTGCACCTCTAAAAGATGGCACTCTCAGCCCTTGATATCCCATTCGTTTGTCTCCTCAGTCTTGACTCTGAGGTAAGACTGCCATCTACTGAATCCTCAACACTATCTCCTGCAAAATTTAGCTTTCCACTGAAATACTGACCAGCTGTAGTTCTGCTTTTTTTATGGGATCTGACAAGACTGGGGGCCTCCCTGGCATGCCTTCAGGCTAGATCTCCTTGCAAGCAGAGATCAAAGTGTCAGAAAGCAGCAGCTGAGCAAGAGCTCTTACCTTGCTGCACTGATTCTTTTTGCATTGAAAGGAGACATTACAGATGCATCTTTCCAGAATTGGTTGTCAGATGCATTTTTCCAGGGCTTGTCAACTGCAGTAGGATGCAGCTGTCTTCCATCAAAGAGAATTTCAGGCACTTGAGGATAATAGAAAGAAAGAGATAAGAATAACTTTCAGAAAACACGAAATTGGAACATGATTATAAGAAAAAAACCCCTTTCATTCAGCTCATTGATTCCTCTCAATGGTTTTTCTCTGCTTTCATTTATATGCAGGAATACTATCAAGTGTAATAAGATTCATACCCTGCACAGTAGTAGCAGAAATTTTTAAAGCTGGTAGTATGCAATTCTGAAATGCTGCCTTCTCCCTAGACACCACTTCACCTTAATAGTTTGATAATGCGGAAATCCCATAAGCACAACACTTGAAATTTTAAATTTTTTTTTGCTTTTCAAGATGTATTAAGAGCCTTCTCCAAGGCCCATGGAGATTCTCTGCTGATGGCAGTGGACTTTAAAATAAGATTCCATCATTTAAAGAAGAAAACTGACCACAGCCCAAGTTTGTTAGAAGCCGTGTGGCTCAGTGGTGTTTCCTGGATGCCAGTGCCGTGGGGCTCTAGCAGTTTAGCTAAGCTGACAGGCCTTGAATGTTCTTTGTTAACCTCCAGGGACTTCCCTTGAACAGTCAACAAGGGCCTGTGTGGGAGGATGGTGAGGAGGCTGGCTGGCTCTAGACACGCAAGGATCACTACCAACCTAGTGCCTGTTGAGTCTTCAGCTATTTCTTCTCCAGGCATTGAACAAGCCAAAAGTGTCTGGTTGAAAACTTCATTTCACTTGACATATTCTGCATATCTGCCTAGAGGACCTATGTAAGGCTTTCCTTCCTTAGTAGTTTTCCTTGGAATATCTCCTCTGTATAATCATTTCCAGTGGTATCACCTCTTTCAAGCAAAATCCTAAATACCATGCACTGCAGGATGGAGCTAAGCATCAAAGATGTCTGAGATTAAGTTGTGAATCCCCAGAATATTAAGGATTCTTATTATTTTATGTTGCCTGCAATGGAAATGCTTGCAGCTATGCCAGCTGAAAAATAAGGTAAATCATAGGCCCAGTTCTTCTTTGCTCTCCCAGAAACTGATGTGAGTTACTGGGAGCACTCAATTCCAAAGTGTGGTATATTCCCCTTCAGTGATAAAGCAGCAAAATTTTGGATTTAGAAAGGATAATGCTTTCCTATTCAGGCACTGTAAATGAGATAACCCATCACCATCAGAAGGCAATGGAAAAAACAAGGACCAAAGGTTAGCATGAATCTTGTGCTAGTTTGGCATTGCCTGGACATTGGAAGTCCACTGTCCCCTCCTCACCTTCTAGAGCCCAAGGAGCAGAGGCCTCGTGGTGTTCTGCACGTAGTAGTCACTTGTGGCCCTTCTCCCAAGGCTGTATGAGCAGTGAGCTCCTAATGGAGCCAGAATTGCTCAGCCATTGTAAAGTGCAGAGTAAGAGATGGAAATGTCCTCATCCCTTAGGGACATAAATTGGATGGACACAGAAATGAGAACAGAAGGTTTTGGAGTGGATTGAGCAAAGAATACATTTTACCACAAAGAGTATCAGCACATATTGGGTGAACATATTGCTTGAAAGGGTTTGTTGAAGCACATAACTATTCACGTGTCGACTTGTATGCTCCAGTGTTCGTTCTGTTGGTGGTTTTGTCACCCACTTTCCTCACTTATACACAGACAAACACAGACTTCACCCAACCTAATCCTGCACAGTGACCCTGTAGGAGGCCTTTCAGCACAATAAAAGCACCTGTGCAACAACCTCTATTTGAACTGCATCTTGCAGGGGCAGGACTGACAAAAAATAACCTCAAAACTGAAAAATGATTTTTTTTCCCTTGCAAAATCTCAATTTTCTCTGTCATCCTTGGGGTTTTCATTGAGACATCAATAAATTCTTCCCTGACTGCCAGGCACCCAGAGAATGATGATGGCCCAAGAGCTCGTTGTGTGCTCCAAATGGCAGTATCTTGTCCAATTCTTGACTTCAAAGTCTAAGGGAGATTTGGTTCCCCTGAGCACATTGGGTAAAAAGCTGGGAAGTAGTTGGGCATTTACAAAAATAAATTTCCCCACACTTTGTGTGAAGTATTAGCCAGAAAAACCAACTAATGAGTTAATGTATGCCTTTTATTCCTCCTGAGGCAAATATGAATATGGATCATCATATCCATCATATTTGTTTATGCTGGACAAAGAATTTGCATAACTTTAATAGGGCTTTCTATTTGTTTGTGACAAATAACAAAATGCCAATATATTCATCATCCCAAACCCATTAAGCCTGTCAGCTTTGCAAATGATTGATAAAATGCTCTGATTTAGACTTGCACATTTCATCCACATTTTACTACAACCACTGCTTCATGTATGAGGCACAGCATTCTCACCAGTTTCTCATCAGGGATAAGTAATTGGCCAATTAAATCATAGGCCATGATATCTTGTGTAGTGGAGTTAAATCAGTGATAGTCTATCTCTGAACAATTTGAATCTTAATGTGGGATAAATTAAGCTCCCTCCTTTGCAGTTGCCTTCATATGAAATCCTCTGGTTCGAATAATGGAAAACCTGAATTTGTCAGTCAGGCAGGGCTTTAGATCCCTTTATTGTCACAGATTTGTTTCCAAAGTGGGTTCCACCTCTACATTTATTACTAAACAGAATTTACCAGCTTTGCTGATAGAATAATGTTTATTTATGTATTATGGCTTATTTATGGCTGAAGCCTGACATCTTGGTAGTAGGAAGAATTTTGTCAGGATGAGAACTCCAGGACTTGACTTTGGAGCTTTGACAAATTTCTTTCCCCCAGTAATTTTGGCTTCTTAGAGCTAGGAGTTGAACTAATATTAGCAGTCCAGTAGTGTCTAGAGGTTTTGAATTGTACCAGAGCTCCACTGTATCACAGACACTCTATAAATCCATAGTGGGGAAAAGTCCCAATCCTGCAGGGACTGCAGTATAAACAGGCAAGATGATGGGTAACAAAAAGGAAGTGGTATCTCTGCTTTTCAGATGGGGTTTCACTATTCACACAGGATAACAGAACAGTAAGGCTGTTTTCAGAAGTGTGGAGAAATAAAGCATTTTGCCAAATGTCAAAAAGAGAATTTTTGTTGGCGTAGGGTATGAGCTGAGGTTTCTTGAGTCCCAATACACTACTCTGATAAAAAGACAATCTTCCTCCTTTGTGATTTCTAAACTAAATTCAAGTGCATCTCCCATAGGCTGCAAGCTAAGTAACATTCTTCTGGCAGATGAGAAAAAGCACTGTACCAAGTAGCGAAGGGGTAAAAAAATAAACAGAGATCATAAAAATAAATTAGCTTTTCTTTTTTTCCCCTCTAAATAATTTACAGCTATCTTAGCAACATTGCTAAAAATGTAAGAAATTTTTCTGTTTGACTCAGAGCAAGAGCAGTGCCTCATGGTTGGAATATCTCTTTTTAGCACTCAGGATTAATCTGGATGCTTGGATAAGAAGGTACAGAAGAGGTGAAGTGTGTGTTTAGGTTTCTAGTTACAAAAATTGTGTATGTGACCAAGGTTTGGTGTTTACACTCCTGGATCACTTTTCTGCATTCCTGTGCTGGCAGTGGGTGTTCCCTAACTCAGGACTGAATGTTTTTAGCAAAGTCCCTCCCTGAAATATGCAGGAAACTCAAATCCTTATTTTTAAATTGAGCCCAAGCCCGGGTATTTTTCCATAGAGTCAGGGACTCCAGCAGGGGAGGTACAAAAGCACCGTTAAACCCATAAGTTAGTTCCCTTAAAAAAACAGTATCATAGAATCATTTAGAAGGGAAAAGACCTTTAAGATGATCAAGCCTAACCATAAAAAAACCAAACTGAAACCTTTTTGGGTTTTGAAGAAGCCAATAAAATATAGTTTATCTATTCCTAACCCATCCTTTGGTTATGAATCAGACAACACGTGCAGAAGTAGTAGCAGGACCACAAAAACTCCTGACTTGGACTACATTTTCCACTGAATCTGTGGAGCTGTGTCCAGCTTCCAGTAGTGAGGAATCTGGTGTCATGTCATGGGGCAGATGGGGGGGCAGTAATGTTGCCTCTGCTTCACTAGAGATTACCTGATGACAAAAGCAAAATGTCAGCCTTGACTGTGGGGTTTTCCCAGCCCAGCATGGAAAAATGAGTCGCTGAGCATTTCTTTTTGGTGCTCTGTGAACTTTTTGTAGGTGGATCATGTGTTCATACACTGAGGAGGGAACAGACTTGGCTTTTCAGACCACATCAGAAGAGCTTGATTGCCTTTTTGGAGGGAATGTGCCCAGACACCATCAGGGGATAAGTAGTAACCAGCTGGTGAGAGGTATTTAGAACAGAGATTTGGCGATTAAGTTTTGACTGTTTCACTGATGGCCTTCAGCCTCCTTTCCTTAATGGGGCAGTCTTGGCAGCAGGGAGGAGTCAGAACACCTGTCTGTTGGCTTCCCCTGCTCCAGCTTCAGCATCGTTTGAAACACTGGACATCTGCTGCTAGACCCTGTCTTTGTGAGCACTTGCATACATTTTCAAATACTTGCATATGAGATAAAGCCAAATTCAGCTGGGGCAGGGTGTCAGGAGTCAAAAGCTGATGGCCTCTGGAGCCATCGGTGACCTTATTTAAAAAGAGTTGCAGAACAGTAGTGCTGTGGGTCTCAGCTGTGATGCATGGTAGGCTTGTGCAGAGTCTGAAAACAAGATGTAAAAAGCACCTGCATTTAATCAGTCTGGGGAGAGTTGTCTCTGAGCTTTATCTGGACTTCTGATCAACTGCTGGTGCCTAACAACACCCAGGGAGGCACTGGGAGTTGTTATGTCACTGGCAAGATATAATGCTCTTGTTAATTTAATGCTCTTTAGATTGTTTAATTTGAAAATTCACATTTAATCAAATGTCAAACTTACTGTCCAAATTCCTAAATTAAACATGAACTGTTTGGAAGCTTCTCCAGAACTGCTGTTTGTTGCATCAGTCCCACAGTCACTTTTATTCGTTGCAGAAGCAACCATTTTGCAACAAGGTAATTTGGCCGCTACTACAGGAGTAGGAATAGCTGTCTTGAGACATTCTGAGCCCATTTTCTGTAAGAACCTGTGATTTTTAATAACATCATCAAAGTCATTTTGGTGGAGGCTGAGCAGGAGTAGAATAAAAACCCACAAAAGAAAGGGCAATTCCCATTCTCATTAAGGCATTTATTTGGTCTCTGAGTCTTGATGTTTGTCTGCTTAATGACTGTCATCTCCTCGATCCTCCCGAGGGTATTCATGTTTGTCTGCTTTTATAAGAAATGAGTCATTGAGTTTGGGCATCTTTGTCACATAAGAGCATCTACAAAGGTCTGAATGTAAACACTAGGGTTTTTGTTCTGTTGGTTAAAATTATGCTGTGGGATTCCACTCTGCAAACACTGTGCTGCCTAAAGTTGTGTGTAATAGCTTTGCAAAAAGGGGAAGGACCAGGCTTGGAATGTAAATATGTATGATTATTTGTTAACAGCTGAAGCTCTGGAGGAACTTTTTGGCACTGGAGGTTTTGGTGTAGTGTTGCATGTGTCTGAGTGCTGCAGCTCTGCACTCTGGCTCCTCGTTAACAGCAGGGCTTGTGTGAGCTGGATGCTGCTGAAAAGCCTGTCCCACCTCTGTGTGTGAACACTTCACAACAGAAATACGGGCCCATGTGGTTTTTGTCGCCCTCCTTCCACACTGGCACTTTGTAACAGCATTGAGGATGAGCTGTGAGACAGTAGCTATTCTAGACTGGATTAGAAATGCCATGTGTCCCCATGCTGTCCTTCTGAAGAGTTGAAGGATTTGGAACAAGGGCTTTGCACAAGCCTGTTGTTGCATAAATGCGTGAGCTATCAGAACAATTTTCAGAACAGTATGGTTTCTAATATTTTGTAAATCCAGAACAAATGAAACAGTTTTATTTCATACTTTTTTAAAGCTAACTGAAAGCATAATTTAGTCTTTAATACAGAGTGTTAGAAATAAAATGGTCATTAAGTCAAGTCCCTTGAAATAGTGACATTGTATTCAGTCCAGGACTTAGCCAAACATACTCTGGTCCTACTCCTTTCTCAGGATCACAGACAGTGCAAATCCCCCTTGCTCCAAAAATAGGCTTAATCAATACCACTCGTATTTGGATTTTTGTTGCATTTATGATTGTCTTCCAACTTGTCTTAATATAACCAGCTGGCTGTATTTCACTAATTCTGTTCTTGATGCTACTGGCAGAAAGGCAGTTACAAGTGTGTTGTGTCAGTGCAGCGTGGATTTTGAAAATACACCTAAATTTTGGCCTGAGCCATGTACTATGCCAAGAACAGAGACTTGTGTCCCACACGTGTTCAGGGATTGTCAGTGGTACCAAAGAACTTGCATTCTGGTCAGTGTAAAAAGAGGTAAATATTCACTGCAGTGCTACAGGGAGGTACTGGGGATGTTTTGTTGAGGCAGTTGCAGCATTTGGTGCTGGTGGGACCCTTGGCCTTGCCAGATCCATCGCAGCAGGAAGTGACTGAAAACTTCTGAGCCTAAACCAGTAAAAGTGCTTGTGTCTGTGTGTAAGATGGGACTTCCCTCAGTTCAGCTGAGCTGTTGAACATTATCAGAAGCCAGCAAATAGCTACTGCTTACCTCTTCCTCACTCACTTTGTAGTTTTTGACCTGTTACTTTAATTTTCTTTCAGCCTCATTTTTACTCAAATGCGACTCAGACTTGTCACTGGCACCTACAGTATATGGAGCAGGAAAGAAGGGAAAGCAGGAGGGAGAAAGGGATAGGAAAGGAGCTGGCAGTGTGGTCAAAGCCAGATGGTATAAGAGTATGTTTGGGGAATGGTATCTGGCTTCTGAGAATATTTTATACCCTTGTTATTTAATTTTTTTTTAAATGACATAAGAGTCTGTGGTTAATATTGCTTCGTCACCAATGTGTAACAACTAAAATGTGTTCTTCCTAGTGCTGCAGAAAGCTGTGTCCCAACTAAAGTGTGAAGCAACATGTCAGAAAAGCAAAGTGACATACTGAGTCCTGAGCAAGACTTTTCTTTTTTTGCTGAAGGGTAATGAAATCTGAAAAACAGGGAAAGCTGTTTTGGTTTAATAAATCTTGCTTTAATGCAAGACTGGTAAAGGGCAATATGACTATGCTGTGAAGTCGACGTACAGAACGGGTAATTTAATTTTGTTGCTGTTGTAATCTGCTGGGCATTTTTCCAAAACAAGAGTAGGGAGTAACTGGCATATTTCATTACAACTGCCCAGATGACTAAGAGGAGATTAAGCCTTTAATTACAAGATGGAGCATCCTGAGCCAGCATTACAGCTTGTGACTGAAGCCCCAGTCAGTCCTAGAAAAATCTAGAGGGTCTCAAACAGATGACCTGTATGTACCTGCTAAAGACTTTACGTCTTGCCTATTTACATGTTTATTTTATTGAAATTACACAAATATATGCATAAGAGGATTAATATTTTCCATGAATTGGAAATACTCTCATGCGTCTGGTCGCCTAGCCATGTGGCATTGAAACAAACTGACAGCCAGTTCTTTTCCTCTATGTTTGCATATCAGCAACATAATTTTTGAAAGGTGCTAGCCTGTGTGGATAGGACCTTTAAATACCACATTTAAACCCCTTGTCTCCTTTTTGACTTTTCCCTTCAAATTAGCAAGGCTGGTTGCCGTCAGCTGTTGTGAATGGTTAACATTCTTGCTGATTTTACTTGCCATCAGACTGTCAAGCTAGGAGATGACATGCAATACTCATGTAAAAGTGGCAGAGAAAAGATTTTTGGTACTTTTTTCCCTTGTAGTAAAATAGGTAAAAGGCCAAATGGAGAGAAGATATCAAGTCCCAAGAAGGGCTGTCTTTTGACAATATTTGATCAAACCAGTCTCTATGAAGGAGCTGATTTCTCTTTTACCCAGAACATTTATAAGCAATAACTATCTATCATTTGAATTTTTTGGTTTTTAGGGATCTCCTTCAGATCCATTTGGCTCTAATGGGAGTTGGAAGGGCTCAACTTATTACAGGAAAAAACCCCTAAAATTATGCCTTTATGTGCAAGAGTTAGGCGATTAAATCTGGGACATTTTCAGTAAATTATGCTGGAAGAGTAGCCAGAGCAGAGTGAAAAAATTTATTCTGCTAGTTCATATACATATGTTGAAGATTTGGCATGGAAAGCTGTATTGTGCCCATGTTGGATGGTCTGCCAGCAAAATGAGTGAGGTAAGCATTCAGTGACATAAAGCTTGGGTACTGCAAGCAGTACCTGGCTGTGAAGGACAGTCGTTCTCTCTCAGCTGCAGGATGTGGGTGATTTTGATATTCAGATGCCTTACGGCCTGGAGCAGCACCCGACTTTAATAAAGCTCTGGTGCTGTGGATGGTTCTGTTCTCTGGCACTGGGAGCAGGATGCATTAAAAGCAGCAGTTGACAGCAGCCATCAAGTCAGACCTTTCTCAACACACACTCGGTGTGTTTGCCTCATGTGTGTGGGACTCTGGTTGGCATGAGGTGGCCTCTTCCTGAGAGAGGCCTCTAAGGAGAAAGCCTAAGTTCAGGGTTTTTAGACATTACAGTGTGTTTGTGTCAGACAGCAGGAACGAAGGGCTTGTACACATGTCAGCTGTAGCTGAGTGACGGAAAGATGGTGACCATCAGGAAAGACCTAAAAACGAGCACAAAATTCAGCCCGAATGGGATTACTGTGAAAAACGGTGTCCTGTGAGTGTGCAGTTTTTGATGTTGCTACTCAGAATTCTCTGGGTGACAAAAACTGTTAAGGAGAAGCTGTAATTTTGCACGGAATAAGTGCACTTTCTCTTTTGAAATACAGCATATGTGGGCAATGGCCTACTGAGTTGCTACTCTTCAGCAGCTCAGTTCAGGCAACACTGCTGTTACATCAGTGGGATTTTTCAGCAACTTAATTGTCACTTAATAAGAGGAGAGAATATTTTCAAATGTGTAAATATCTCTGCTGGCTTCTTTGGAAAGGAGATTTATCCTTGAGAACTTTGAAGTTAACATTAGAGAAGTCAGTAAACTAGCAAGCATTTTGATATGTAAAGGTCAAGGATAACTATTAGATAGAGTGGCTGGCAGAGAAAATCCGGGCATTTAGCAGTGGATTCATGCCACAGTGAGTTATGATCAGGCAGTTAAATAGCAGGGTTATTTGCATCATCCGTGTGGCACCGCTATGCTATTAACCATTCCTCCTAGTGTCCTCTACAACAATTTTTTTGAGAGTTTTGTATTTAATTGCATATGTATCCTGAGGCCCAGACTTCTTGTTCTTGAGTTAATGGCTTAGCAAGGATATCAAGAGCTGCAGGATAGGGCACATTGCTTTAGTGTAAGAAATTCAAAGACTACATTAAAGTAGCTCTTTCCATTATTTGTTCTTATGTATTCTGCTTTTCATCCTTTGAACATGACAGGAATTTATTTTCTTTTCCCCACTAGTAGAGTGCATTGTGAGCACAGTATATGTCCCTCAGCTATGACTGAAAAATAAAGGAGAGAACAGTTGCAGCTAGTCCGTAGCCAGCGGCAGCAATCACTGCATGCCGTGCTGCCTGCTTGGCAGGCTCTACAGCTCCCTGCTCAGTGACTGGTACTATTACCTCAGTTTATTTATGGTTATGGGGGTACATACAGAGTAAATCTGGGGAAAATTTCCATTTGCATGGTACACCTGGAAGCCTCAGTCATTGCACAAACTCAGCAACCTTTCCTCTGTCAAGGCAGAAGCTAAAAACCCATCCATTCCAACCCAGCTATGAACATCTTTCTTGGGTGTGCTTCTGTTGTTACCTCATGTCTGTGTTTTCAGCTGTCATTTCTATTGAAAAAGAAAGGCAGGCAGCAGAGGCTAATGCTAGTGTTCTAGTTTGGTTTAGGAATCTGGTTTTGATGAGAATCCCTCCAGTTGTCTGCACTTTTACGCTTCAATTCACAGCAGTCCTGGTGCTTATGAACTGGACTGGTTTTGGATAAAACTAAAACAGAAGCTTCAGCTCTCTATGCAAATTTCTCTTCTTATTCAATCCATGGGAGACTAAAGCGAAGCTAATCCCAAGTAAACTGCCCTGAAATAATAGGATGTGCTTGCTGGACCTTTAGCAACACTGTCATACAAAAGTACTCCGATTTGGCTACACTACTTGCTTAAGAGATGTAGCTGGAACTACTGAGCTCTGTAGAGCAACTCATTCCATGGAGCTCAGCTCAAGCCCTTATGCATCTCTGCCCTGCATCTCTTCATGCGTCTCTTCTGCCATGTGGAAGACTCCATATTCAAAACCTCTCTTGATGGAGGTGGTGATGGTGATTTTCTCAGCAGCCCCTACGTACTCACAGCAGGGCAGGGTGAGAGGACCTCGGACACCAGCAGATTCCCAGCTGCCCAGGGAGGAATGCTTTCTCTTTTCTACAATAACCGTGGTCTTTTGAAGATGGATGATCCATATGAACTCCACTTTCATTTAACTTCCTCAGTGTTGTGATGAAATGCCACCTCCAGGACTTTGGATTTGTTAAGGAATGGAAGAACAATTGTGACTGCTTCATTTCACATGCTGTTAATTAAAAGTTGCTGAATACAGCACAGGATACAAATGCTTCCTGAATTACAATATTTTTTACTACTACAGTCTGGATGAAACAGGACAGATTATTGTAGTTATATAGTTGTTAAATAATCAACAGATCACACATTTTGTGGGGGCCATGAAAGTTCAGAGGATGCCCCACAGCAGCTGAACAAAAGACTGGAGTTGCAGCTTATTCCTACCATGTGGACTGGGAGGTAATCCACAGTAGTCCACTCTTTCCAGGACAACTGGGTGGGCCTATTTTCTTTCATGCTGTACCAGAAAACTGTCTGTGGTAGCCAAACAATGCCAATGTTTTCTGTATTACATTACCATAATTGAAAATACTCCTGAATTGCTAGAAAACTGCCAGATCAAATGTTCCAAATAACCATGCTGTCATTTGTCTGACAGATAATGTTTGATTTTCTGAATAACCATACAGCATGCAGAATTAGGCGAGGGGAAATACACTGCATGCTTATTAATTCTTTAATGCTTGAAACTACTTAGCAAAGAACATGTAGATCAAAGCTTTTGCTTGAGAAGATTGAGCTTCCGAGACAGGAGATAGCGGGAGCAGTCTGGAGCAATATAACAGAATCCTGGAGGATAAAAAAAAGAACTGATTACATTTCCATTAGTTTTAAAATCTCCTTTGTGTTCAGTTCAGACATATTCACGGCTCTTGTATTCCAGGTTAAACGTAACCTGTTAAGCCCTTGATCCATTTGCTCAAATTGACAGGCAGCAGCTTTCCATTTTTAATAAATATACTTGGAATTTTGGTAGCCGTCCTTTAAGAAGAAAGCTAAGATGCTTGTTGATTTCTGATTGTTACCTAAGATTATGAAAGAAAGAGATGGGTTGCAATAATCCATTCTTCATGGAAACCATCCCCAAAAGAGGTGTTTCAGACAGGTCAGATTTTCATGACCTCAATTGCTGTTACTCATAGAATGGAAAAAGGAGGGATAATCCTTTTTTTCTTGTTGTGATGTGCATTTGATGATCTGATTCATATTTAAAGCCCAAGTCTACCATAAGTACATTCCCTACTGATTTCACTGGAAACAGAAATAGTGTTTTATACCCAAAAATCCTGTAAATCCAAAATCTGACCCTCCTGAAGTCAATGACAGTTATACCAGACATCTTGTAAGTGGCAAAATTTGGCCTCAGGCTCCTCTGGATATATATGTAAGCTTTGAAAAAATGATTTAGAGCACTACCCCAGTTCAATTACATGAAAAAGAAAATAAAACATTAGGGGTCATTTTCATCTTTTGGTAGCTTTTTAGCATTTAATGTGTTCAATAATTTGATAGTATCAGTTACTGAAAAGGATCAGTTAAGCAAAGCACTGATTTTATTTGAAAACCCATCATGTTTCATTGGAAGGAATTGCATTTCTCTTTGTGTAAGTTATTGAAGAACCTGAATTCCATCTCAGGTATGCCTAAATCAGTTGAACCAAATTAAGATCACTACGAATCCTGTATTAGTAAGATGTTGATACAATGCATTCTTCATATTTCCCTGATATACAATGTGTGTTCATTTCTGTAGTTAGCCCAGGTGTGAAAAGTAGCACAGATTTAGAGAGCAAACAGTCCAGTTTACAGAGCTGTGACTTTGAGTCAGTGGGAGGGGAGTGCTGAGCACTGGCTTAGTTAAATATACAAGCCAAGGAGTAAATCATCAGAACACAAAAGTAGGCTTTAGGAGATGTTAATGCTACTTATGTTATGCTACTTATGTTAATAACCCTCCATGCGGTACAAGAAAGTATATAAATGGTTCTTTCACCGTTGCTTTTTTTACCCTTTTGGTACTAACTGGCAAAGCTTTGATTAAGAAAAGGTCACCAAAAGGTTAAATTCTTAGTGGAAGTTTTTCAGCTCTTTAAAGAAAAAACATTTTTGTGTCTTCCTTTGTTTCCCCTCTCCACCCCTTTCCTGACCCCTTTTTAATGGGTATAAGCAATATTGGGAAGGATTACATCATGTTTAAAAATCAGCGTGGCTCCACTGACTTCAGTAGACATATGTTGATTGTTGACCAAACACCTGATATTTTATTTTGCTGTGCATTTTCTTCTAAAGAGATGCCTGAATCTTGATTGGTTGGTTGGTTTGATTTTGGGATTTTTTGCCTTAAAAAATGCATTTAACATTGCTAGGTATCAACTGTCTGTTTTAAAACAGTGGGAGTAAATAAAAATGAACAGAAAAGTATAATATGCCATAACAAATACAACTCTATCTTCTACTGCTAATTAGAAGTTGAGAGTCAGATTCTTATGTATAATTTATGTGTGAATAGAGCAAATCTTTGTAATTGAAGGCTGTCAAAAGAGGAGATTTTTAACAGACCGCTTTTAATTTATAAGGTGATTTGTTTGTTAACTGGTTCATGGCCGCCACAATTTCGGGTGCACCTGAGTCTGTGGGCACCTAACAGGCTGCCCTGTGTTTTAGCTGTGTGCCTTTCCCCTGGAGGCACCATCACACTGGAGACTGCTGTCTCAGGGATGAAGTGCTGCAGGGTATGTGGAATATATAACAGCACGTAGCAACTGGGCTCTTGGTGTGCATCACAGCCCGCTGAATGCGCCTGAGGCACGTTGGGAAGCACCTCGGAAAGGCTCAGTCATTTTTACAAACCCAGGTTTACTTACCTGCTCAGTGTTGGTTCATTGGTGCTGAAGTTTTGAATTCTTTTATGAAGAGGCAAATGTGTAAAATTCAAAATGAAAGGGTTTCTGTGTGGTAGGCTGGATTTCACCTTGAGGCATCGTGTGAGTCAGAGCAGAAAGGAAAGCTTCTGGCTGGCAGTGGCAGGTGTATTGAACTTTTCATAGGTGTGATTTATGCTGATCTCTGCTTTCCAGCCACTTCTGTTGGGCTGAGGGTGAGAGCAAACAATTTATCCTGTGCCTTTAAAGAACAAATCAAAGCAAGTTAAAATCTGCTAAATTTTCTTCCCTTCTTCCTTCTTTTTTGACCTTGAATTCAGTGCAGTGGTAGTGTGTTAGCAGCAGCACAGAGAGCACTGAAAACACTGAGAGAAAATCCTCAGGTAATGGCACAGCTAGAACAGATGGAGCACAACTTAGCAGGGCCTGGCTATGTTCTCTCGAATTTTGGACATGTTTTGTCAGTTCTCATCCATAGTTCTTTGTTAGTGTAGCTTTATGGTTTGCATACATTTTACTTCATGGCAGAGCATTTGCCACTGATGTCATTTTGTCTGTGCAAGTGAAGAGTTGTGCAATCAGTACACCTGTTGGCACCGAGCTTGGCCCTCTTAGATATGAATTACAGAAAGCCTCAATGTTCAAAATGCAAAATATTTTGTCTGAAAATACTTTTGCACTGAAAGGAAAGTGTTATTTTCCTGAACCATAGCAATTTCACCTAATCTCTGTTTCTCAAGTCCAACATCACCAGTTTCTGGGGATAAGACAAAGAATGTCCCTCTCCAGGGACATGTGATGCCCTCCTGATGCAGATGCTCGTGAGAAGCTGGAGCTATAGATTCAACTCCCTGACTGAATCAAATAAAGTGACAATTTGAGCTGGTATTTTCCAAGATCCTAGGTGAGGTTCTGTTAAGGGTTGTTGGTTTTGTGGAGGTTTTTTTTCTTCTTTTACTTTTTGCCCAATACAATTTTAAGTGCAAATTCCTTACCCCAGCGTGGAACACAAAAATATTCAAAATGTTGTCAATTTTCTTAACAGAAAAAAAAAAAACCCTGATTGCAAGGAGCTCTTTATTTAAGAGATGTGTCCTTCAGGAGGAAAACATGATGGGTTAATTTGGCCACGTAGGATTCAGCAGTATGTGCTGGTCTGGAACCTCTGAAAAGCGGGAAACAAAGTCTCCAAACACTCCCTGCTGCAACAAGGGAGCTTCTTCATTGGCATACAGGTTTTTGGAGCTGCTCTATCCACACTGTTGTAAAGACGGAGGGATGTGGGAACACAGTGTGAGCTCTTCTCTGCATTTTCTCCACTTGTGGGGAGTGGAGTTTGCAGTTTGGGACAGAGGGTGGTTCTTATGCTGTCTGGAGGACAAGGACAGGTTCTTCCTGGCTCTTGTGGAGCTTTTGGGTGGGTGGGGAAGGTGCTCAGGGCTTCAGCAGGACTCTTACTATCTTCTGCTAGACACAGAAGAAAGGCTTTGTTTTGTCCTCCTCCATCTTTCTCTCCATCCCCCACAAAAGCGTTGTGAAAAATTGCTCCTTATAAATAAATGCTCTTCAAATTTATGTCTGTATGTTTAGGTACACACACACACACACTCACACATGTGAGTGTATATGGTTATTTCTTGGATTGTCCTGGGGATGTGCAGGTGGTCAGCAGGTGGAGAGCACTAGCACATAGCAAATGACCCGATTAGTTTTCCCCTGTTAGTCCAAACAATGCCAGCCCTGCTAGTTATTTCTGGAATGTGTTACAGCAGAGCCATGTTCAGCAGACTAGCTTTGTTGCTAAGGAATAGTGGCAACCACAGGGAAAAAAAACCAACTGATTTCTAAGCTTTTCAAAACAATGTCTGGAGGGATTTCCCTCTGGACTTAAAGTACATTAATCTTTCTATCTCTTATCAGAATTTCAGTGTATTCGTGTTCAGGTATCCTAGTTTGGCTGGAGAAACATTTGTAAACACAGACAAATGTGTCTTCTCTGAGTGTTAAGGATGTTTTTATTTAAGGAAAGCAATTTGGCCACTTCAAATAAATTCTTTACATCTTGTGATTTCAGCAGCTGGGAATAGCTCTGGCTTGACAACCTCAGGTACGTAGGGCTTTTGTTTTGCCAAACAGCTTTTCCTTAGAAAAGGGAGAAAGATGTTGTTTTTTCTAATGTGTGGTGAAGGGATCAGCACCTGGTTCACAAGGAAGGAAACCTAAGTAATGTGGCAGCAGTGTAGAGTTTTTCACATCTGTGTCAATCCATATGGGCAGAGGGATTCTGAAGCACCCTTTTATAACTAGGTAGAATTAATCCCAGTGGTGGCTGTGCAGGAGAACATGAGCTTGTCTGCTGTTGCTAGTGAATGGTAATACCTGTTCAGTTGCAGAAACGGGTGGATTTTGGTACCTAAAGCTGTTTTGCTGTAGCTGGTCTGTGATGATCATTCTACATTAACTTGTTAAGTGTAAGTTTCTTAGCTGCTGTTCAGTAAATTGTCTGAATTGGAGGTTGCATCTTTCTTGAAAGAGAGCAAGAAATAAACATGCAAGTAAAGAAGAAAGTTGTGAGGGAGAAAAGTAAATCTGTGTGTGTATGTCATCAGTTGGAAACCACCTCTATACTGATAATTGGCTTAAAGCATCTACAAAAGCCAGGTACAGTTTACTCCTGTAATAGAAGGGGGACTTTGCTGTGTGTGCTCATGGCTGATGGTCAGAAAACTGGATAAGTATGATATTAATACAAAAATAGCGTCATAAATATGAATTATTACTCAGCATACCTCCCTGTTTTGCCTTCAAAATTAAGCTTGTTTCAGTAAAGAATGAAATAATAGAAAGTTTGATCAAGAAACTGCTTCCTGCTTCAAGAGATAAATTCTCTGTAGCTAAAACATTTTTTGTACTACCAAAATTATAAAGCTGAATGTAGATTGTATAAGTTTTTATTTTTCTTGAGTATTACTGTCAAGTAAATCTATAAAGATGATTAAAAACTGGCTTCCTCTCAGCCCTTTCATATGTAAGGATACAAATGTGCTAGTCTCAGCAAACAGATGTCCACATCATAACAATCATCATCACAGTTGGCTTGAAACCTTGCCTGTCTCATAAATCCATCTAAGGGACTGAAGAGATGTGAAGTTTTACCCTTCTTGGTCTCTCTAGGTCAGACCTAAAAGAATAGCAAAGGAGAGTAAAGAAGTCTGCTTTGTTCCTTGGATGTTATATTGTATGGCTTTTGAAATCCCATGATTCCTGTTGCTGTCCTTTAGGGATATATTGTTATTAAAACAGACTTATAACCAAAAATATGTAGACAATGTTGTTGTGTGATTGTTACTTTATTCACACCATGCTGAGCCTGGGAGGGGGATGCATTAAGGATTTAATGCAAAAGGAGTGGGAGAAGGAATTCAGTTTTATCCCCAGCCCTGGCACAAGCATCTGGATCACTGTGCAGGAGGGAACTTATCAGAACAGGAAGTTGATCTGAATGCTCTTGGGCAATTTTGGGGAGCTTTGTGCAAATTCTTCTACTGACTCCTGTAAGAGTGTAAGTCACTCATTGGATATGCCTGGGATGTAGCTGTATGTTTTTCAGATTCAAAGATTGAATGAAAATACAGTTTTATGAATCCTGGCTTTTTGTCCTTTCTCTGCATAACAACAACTCTTAAGAGCTAATAGTGAATTTACAGACAAAATAAGGTGTTTAGACCAATACTTTATTGAGGAACAACTTAAAATTTGCTGTGGGTGCTATAGCTTATCAGCCACCACCATATGCAAGATGTAAGAGCAGGATGCTTTGGGGGTGTCTTTGTTCCTGAAAGGCGTTGTGGATTTACTAAAGCCTGAGATGTCTGCCAGTCAGCGTTGGTAAGTAGTGTCTCACTGCAGGATGAGTGTGGGGATTGCTGGAACACCAAAACCCCACTTCACAGACTATGGTGCTGTTCGGTGCCTATGCAAAGAACAAAGAGACTCTATCTCAAAGGACTTTTAATAATCCAAAATTGGGGTTTTTTGGGGAAAGGAGTGGGTGATTTTATACTACTACACTGTAGGGTGAGGTCCTTTAATCCCAAATGACCCCAAACTGCTATCTCTAGATTTATCAAGAGTTTAGGGTGCCACAAGTAAAGTCTGCTGTGGCACTGGGATGGGACAGATCTTCCTTTAAGGTCCTAAAAGTGAGTGTGACCTGCATGAGGAATCTCACTGTGTGTGGTGTGCTGTGCACAGCATGTGTATCTTCTGCTTCTTGTGCTGTGACCTGCCTCCTGTGTAGGGTGGTGGGGGTAGAGAGAGGTGTCTGGGAAATATTTGTCTTTCAAAAGGACTGCATCTTGTCTGCTTATACAGAAATGATAATGCTGAATTTCTTACATGGTTAATTTCCATGGCAACGAAAAATAATCTCATAAATGTGGGATTATTGCTTTAGGATCAAAGAGGGGAGAACCTGGGCTGTGAAAGAGAAAGTTCTTTATTTAAATATATTAGCAGCAGAAGGAGTACCAAAACATCTCTTGAGATATGAGCATATTTTGCTTTTACTTCTTGATCACCTACAAACCCAAGCCTTAAATATTAAGCAAATAAAAGCAAGAATGTCCATCTCTCTTACTATGTTATCTTGTCAGCACTGTTCATTGCTTTTGAGTGCTCAGCAGACAATGAAATAATTGCAGGGGAGCAATAGAGTATATTTAAAAGAAACCCCTCCTGGCTCTTAGCAGTGCCCTCACACCAACTGGCTGGAAGGTTAGACCCCAAAAAAAGAACATGACACTGTCCACGTTGTGAGAATCAGTGACTCATCCCAAACAGCTCTTAGTGGGGACTCCAGTGGAAATATTTCTTCTCAGCAGGCTGGTTGGAGGGCAACTGAAGAATTCTAGATGGAGTCCACTGCAGTTTTCCCCATGAGAGGATTGCTGTAAGCATCTCAGTGTCCTCTGCTTATTTTCATCACGTCATTTTGAAGCTGTTTGTCTCTCACATACCTTTTTACATATTGAGAAGCTACAGAGGAAGCGTAGGTTTATGTAAAGGGGCTCACCAGCTGCCATTTTTCCTAAAAGAAAAGCTGCAATTTAACATTAACCTAGCAATTAAGCAAAAATTTACGCTAACATGCTGCTTTCTTGCATAAAAACCCCTTCAGCAACTCTGAAAATTATCTATGAGAAAGGTAATAGAATAATTCCCAGCATCTTTGATTTGGCAAAGCCATTTTCTGGCATGATTGATATTTCCTTTGTGTTAGCATGGGAGGCCATAGAAAGAGGAGTAATCTCTCTAATGGGTGTACTCCACGCTGGTGCCTGGGGTCCATGATACATTTGTCAGGCTTTAATTAAAGCTCTGGAGTTGAATTTCCACAGTAATTAATTTTTATTTTCAGTTATACTATGTCTCTCATTTTTGACACTGACACTTTCCTCTTAGAGATAGGGGCAGCACTTGGCACCAAAAAAAAAAAAAAAAGAATGTGGAAATGAGGCATAATTTAAGAAATGGCATTGTATTTGCCATGACTTCTGAAAGTAGACAAAATCACATTTTTCTTCAAAGCTGTTTTGTTGTTAGCTACCTAATATGTTTTCTCTTATGTATAAACACATATCCTCTTCCCCTGGCTACCCTTCCTTATGCAATGGCCAGTAGTAAACAAGTAATTTCTGTTCAGTAGTATCCTACATCCATGTTACAACAGGTCTTTCACATTATGACTCGCAGAAATATTTCATTACCTTTTGGCAAGTCTTAACTTTTAAGCATGAATGTATGCTAGGGAGGCTATGCAACCATTATTTCTGGACTGCAAATTTTAGTCCAGTTCTGGATTGGACTTCTAAGAGTAAATACCACAAGAGTCTACATTCTATTGTCAGTGGTGGGTTTGGATTGCAGGGATCTCTGTCTCATTGAACATACACACTGCTTTTATTAATAAAAGTTAGGCACTTGTGTCTGCTCTTTAGATTTCAGGTCTCTTTCTCTTCCACTTTTAATTTATGTTGTTTTCACACATACTGGGAAGTACTGTTATGTAGAAGCTCAAAAAGCAGAATCACAAAGTCATTGTCGTTTGGCTTGGCCTTAACAAAACAGCCTTTCCAGGAACAGAGAAATGCAGATCTAGAATCCAGTCCCCTTCTGTCTGAACTGCTGTATCAATTACCCTTTGACAGACCCACTGAGCTTCATTTTAAAAATTAAGGGGTTTTCTTTACACTATTGTGGTCTAAAATCTCTCCTATTTATTGACTGTCTTCTGATTTCCACTCTGACTGTGTTCCCAGCTGGCTGTCACCATGTCCTCACGTGCCAGCCTGGACATGTGAGCTCACTTGTGCTCCCAGGTGAGATAGGTGAAAGCCTCCTTGCAGGATGATGTAATTGTGTTAAAAATTCTGAGAAAAAATTTATTTCCCAGGTGTCTGAATGTTTTCTTGTCTCACTCTCAAGAATAATCTTCCTGAGAGGAGGTAGCTGCTTTGTAGCTTTACTTTCCTCAGATCTGTTGGTGTAAACTTAACTTTGGAGTTTTGCAGCAGTATCTTCTTTCCCAAGTACTTGAAATGTGTCCCTTGTTTCTAAACTGCAGATCTGGTCTTGCTGCTATAGCATTGAAACAGGTGACAGAACAGACCCTCTGAATGCAATAGTACCAGCAGAGAAACAGCTAAGAATAGTATCACTTCTGAAATAAAGTACTAGAGACAATTAAGCAGAGCAGTGTAGTTAATCAGTGTGGCACTTGAGGGCATGGCAAAGGCCATGGAAAAGAAAGGTAATAAATTGTATGGTGAGAGATGCTAATTGATCATTGTTTGTAATTTCAAGCTGTGTCTCCAGATTTCATTTGAATATTTCTTGTGGACTGAAAAGCAAGTGCAGAGCTGAACTGATTGTGATAAAATAAAAGAATGGAAGTTGCAGAGAGACATGGGCTATTCAGACATCAAATTCCTGTGAAGTAATTCTGACTAGCAATATGTTTCCAATGTTTTGCCTATCTGTTTTATAATGTGCTGGCTCTACCCACCCCACTTGTCTTAGAAAACTCTTTCGTAACAGATTGTGTCTGGGTGCTGTGAAATCCTTTATGATATTTTCTCTATACCTTCTCTTTTTTAATTTGTCTTGATTCTTCCTTGATTCTACCATCTCTGTACTTCTTGTGTCCATAAATTATTTATCCACTGTCTATTAAAATTGTTCATTGTAGATAATTTTACCAGCTCTTTGATCAGCTTTATCCCTGAATGTACTTCAGTGCTAGCATTTGTTTAGCAGTGCTATGTCAAGGACTGAGGGGCATTATTTTACATGCAGTTGCTCTAGAGATGTCATGGAGAGGAATCTCATCCATGTGTTCCACTGCAATACCCACTTGGAAGAGAAACTTGGGGCTCGTTTGATTTCTGAGCCTGCTCAGGTTCCCAGATCTGATTTTGGGCTAACCCGTGGTTAGTGACCCATCCTGTTTTCATACAGGACCTAATCCCAATTTTGTTAAGATTAAAAAGGAACTAATGTAAATGTCTTACATGAGATTCCCAAAGATGAGCCTTGCCTCAAATCTGCCATTAAACTGCATAATTCCCTCCAGACACCATGGAGTCTTGCAAAGGAAGAATCAATGTACATGGGTCCTGCATTGGCAGAGAGGAATGGCCACTGATGAGGTCACAACTCCATAAACCATGTTTGCAGCATTTCTTAGAAACTCTTGTGTGATATATTGTGTTGTATGTCATTACTACTGATCTTTTTTGGTATAAGTACATTTCCAAAGTTTCCTTCTTCACCTGCAGAGCATTTTATGCCATAAATGTATAATGCAGTTCTTCAAGGATCTACCTGTTTTCCACATCGAGCTATTACTTCATGTTTTACAGAGAACTCCCTTACCAGGAATAGAGTTTCCTGCCTGTTAATTGTCCTTTGAAGGATTTTTGCAGACCAGTCTGAGTTCACTTTGATCTTGACTTCCCCAAACTCACAAGCTTGAATGGGAAGCCCTGTAGCTGTCTTAGCTGGGCTTGATCCAATAACCTCTCTCAGGAGGCCAGATTTATTCCCTAGAGCATAGTTCCACACTGTGTGGCTTTTGCCTTCAGCCAGCTCACATCTTCAGTAAAATATGTCTGTCCTTATCTGCAAAAGGCTGTGCAGATGTAATACTGATGTGTAGAGTGAGTGTGTCTTGCCTGGGATTGCAAGCTCTTGGCTCCTTAGGGAGGCAAGCCTGTATATGTGGATGGTATCTAGGAGCAACAGTTGCTGCCAACCTTCAGGATGTTTGAAATCTTGCCCTTCATATGGAGAAAGAGACCACATGTGCATTCTCAATGCTTTTATGGCATATATTAAAGGTGAAAGCACACTGTGACATTGACTAGAATTGACTAGAATCATCCCATCACACGGGGAGGCTTTCAAGGCATCTGCTAATCATTTACAGCATCTATGGTCTTTCTTGACTCTTGCTGTAGCCAAAATATTGTCAACACAAGTTCACTCAGCTGCTTTGCTTCCATGTGCTTAGTATCTCTGACAAAATGAGCATCCATTGTGAACAGGATTTAATATTGACCAGGTGTCTCAGGCTGTTGATGTTGATACATAGATGTCTCAGTCAAGAAACAGGGTGAGGAAATAACTATCTGAGTTTTAAATATATGTGTGTAATTTTATTCTTTTCACCTAAATTTTAAATTAACAGGCTGTGGTCAATCTGTGCACCTTAGTCCTGCTATTAGCTGTTTTGTCTCAAATAAATAGTTCAGTGTTCATGGCCAGAGAAAGGCAGAGAAACTGACCTTGTTGTGTAGTGGACATTTTAGGGCATTCTCACTACACAGAGGAGATTCAGGTTTTGTGTCCCATTTATACAAAATGAAAAAATACCTCTAGGAGGGCAGGGAGGGAGGCTTTATGTTTAGAGTACTCAGCATAATGATGGGTTAAGTACTTATCTAACTAGCTTAACCACCAAACTGGAAGGAGCCTTATTTTTCTGAGACAAGAGTTGAAAGGCCATTTTTCCATACAAGAAGAGTGGTCAAGTATCTGAAACCTCAATAAAAGAAAAAAAATTTGGGGTGGGAAAAATATCTAACTCATCTCACTGAACAACACTCAGTTGTACACACCACCAGAAAGTGTCAACATCATATGTCACTCTTCAGTTTTACATTTCTACAGTTGTGTCTTGGTTTGGAAGACAGGTGTCCGTCAAGGAAGGCAGGAACCTCCCCTGAAATGGAAAAAATGCAATCCCCCTTCCCTCCGAATTATTATAAATTTGAAATGAAGGGGCTTTCAGGCAAAGATGTGAGGAATAGGAATAACAGTTCTTTACTAATATATATATATATAAACAACACGAGCAGCCAGCA
>VXAC01007009.1:376095-507567 GCA_013399225.1 Rhipidura dahli
CCCTTTGTTCTCTTAAGCACCCAGCTATCTGTTCCCCAGCAACACACACAGGGAAAAATTCCTCAAGGGAAAAGAAAAGAACAGAAAAGGAAAAACTTTCAAACCCCATCAAGTTGACAAATCAGAGATCAGGGCAATACTGTGTCAGCTCTGCTATCGCTGCAGTATTCTAGGCCTGTGTGCTGAGGCAGTACAAAAACAAGCCAGAACTTTAGCTCCTGCGTAAGCAATGATTCTCCAAAATGCACAAGCAGGTGAAACTGGAGTAAGAAATTGCATTACTCCTCGAATTTGCAGCTTGTGTCTAGTGCAGTTCCAAAGTGTAAATACAAGGAACTTGCACATATGGTAAGCTCACATGCACGAATTTTCCTCCTGCTAACATCTCTAGTGCTGTTTGCGTGGCCAGCCTGCTTTCAGGGCAGTCAAATGTCAGTAGAAGCACCACAAACCCCAGGTAAGATAAATCTGAATGTATGGGTCTCATCTGCATTCACAGCACAATGGCAAAGGCTTGACCGAGTGATGAAGATGTAAGAAATGGGAGCTTGCACAATGCAGGTGCTGTGTGCTAAGTTACTTAGGCATTCTGAAGATGAAGATATGTCCTGTTTTTTTCCTGAATCTGTGATAAGAAGGATTATTCAAAGCTGCAGTTGATTCATGGATAATGCAGACGTAGTATATTTTCACTGGAATGCAGAGAGAACTGGTTCATACAGATAAGGAATGGCACAAGATTTTCTTTCCAACTGAATAATCAAGCATCTTCATTGCTCTCAAAATGTCTAATATTGACTTTTTCCAACAAAAGAACATCAGATTCAGTGGACCACTGCTTTTGTGACTGTGCCTGGTTTATAGATCCACTGATCACTATGACAAATCCCACTGTTCTTTGGTGTGAGATATACTGTATTTTCAAGAAAACATTAAATGGTTTATATAGCGTCAGTCTCCCTCCCAGCCCTGACAAACTACTCCAGGATGGCTCTTTGTTTGCATTGTTCCATGTGCATTTAGCCTTCTGGTGAATAGCAAGTGAAAGTTTTGTTCTGCTGTGCTACAGCATGCTCAGCATGCTCCTACCTGGTGGGAACAGATGTATCTACTTCTCCTTCTTCAGAAATGCCTTGCAGGGCTTTGAGACTTGAAATGGCCTATTATCTACCAAATAACAGATGTCTTCACAGATTAGCCTCTTGGAGTAAAAACACAGGCACACCACACAAAAGATGATGATTAGCTAGTTGAATAACAATAGACAAACTCCAATGCAGATGTACAGGAAACAAGGAAAGGATCAGACACTTATATTTCTATTTTTCTGAGTTCATTATATACATTCATTTTTACAATGACATCTTAATGTTAAAGCTGCCATTATGCAGCTTTCTGTTTCAAAGCTTCTAACTTACGATTTTTTCAAATTAAAATAATGTATTAATATTTCTCCCAATTACATGGGGATAAAAGACTTAATTCAGTTTGCCTACAATTAATGCATTTGTTGCAAAAGTATTCCATATGTTAGTTTAGGTTTTTCTTTAAATATTTTTCCGTTAAAGATTTGCATTCATATCTTTAAATATGAAGGAGATTGAAGAATGCTTCAATGATAAATCCTGAAAATCATAATGCTGTATATGGTCCCAGCAGAAGCCAGCAGGTTTACTCACATAATTTGGAGCAAAGCATATGAAGAATCAGACACATTTATCTACAGGACTTCCCTTTCTTGGTGGTCTGATTGCCTCCTTGCCAAGACTCAAGTGCCTGCTGCGATTTGGTGGTCAGAGTCTTCCTGAATACAGAAAAATATAGAGAAGGACTCTGTTGACCTTGCGTCTGGTAAAGGTTGCCTAATACCTTATGTATGTAATTAGTATGTAATTTTTTTTCATTTCAGTAAGAATAATTTAGTCTCTGAGAGGAAAAAAAAAACAAAAAAACAACAAAACAGGGGGACAGGCAATCATGTTTCATTGCATTACAGTACCTTTTATTATTTTGTGGGATTTCCATATCACAGATCAAGAAGTTGAAATTTGTCAGGGAGAGATGACAATGCACAACAGAAACTATGAGGGAGTTCTGTAGTGGAAGTGGAGGTTAGAGCTTTTTGCATATAAGTGGGAAACTGCCACATTAGACTGCATTCTGGTCAGAAAAATCCTTAGCCATGTATGTTTCTTAAAATTTTGCAGCTCAGCTATCCTAGGATTTTGTCAGTAGAGAGTGTGCTTCAGGTGGGGGAGATAAGAAGGTTGTGGCCACGGCCGAAGTGGTTGATGTGTGTACTGAAATGATTAAGAAAGGTCAGGGCTGGGCTATGGTCCCCATGTAAGGGAATCTAGGAAAGGGACAAAGTGATTATTAATATGTGGGCATAAAGTGGTGAGACAGAGAGAGAAGGAGTAGAGAAGTGCTGAGGAGGTGAGCATGGGACGTTTGAGAAGGGGTAGAGGCAATACACGGGGGAGAGAGAGAGGTGGACAGCATACTGGCATTAGAGACCAGACTAGCAGTAAGACAAGGTCAGGTGTTAGTTGGCTCAAGGGTTAAAGTCTGGGCTCAGAAGAGAAAAGTCTCCAGTTCTCTTGAGGGTTGTGAGGGTGTCACTGTGGCTGTGTTACACAGCTTCTGAGTTGGAGTCTTTTTTTTTTATAATTTCCTTTTTCTTTTTTTTTCAAACTGTGTAAGGTACACTTAAAAGCCTTTGAAGGTACAAAGCAAAGCTCTCTTAAATATGGAGAGATTTCAGTCAGCACTGCTCAGATGAATCAATATTTTATTTTATCACAGTAGTTCATTATGTCACCTCTTCCTCCTGTAACTGTACATCATTCAGATCCAGCTCTGAAGCCAGAGTTATTAATTTCCTGGGGAGCACTTCTGCAGCTCTCATTATTGCGGCATCCGAGTACTTTAAAAACATTAATGAATTTATCTTCACAATGTGCTGATAAGGTGAAATGACATTATCCACCAGGGAAAATGATGCACAGAATGACAATGTCAACAAAGGACATTTAATTTAGATGCCCAATCTGAGATGTTCATGCTCCGATTTTCCAGAAACAGCACTGGATTATCCTCCCTTTGTTCTGGAGCTGGCTTCTGCTGCGTCCATCACAGTTGGAATTGCTCCATGCTTCCACAGTTCAAAGCGCAGGTGTTCTGTGCTCTGCTCTAAGCAAACAAAGAAGGTGCAATTAATGACTGCCTGCACAGAGTTTGGGTTTTGTGACTTCCTTGGCATTAGGCACTGAGGAAGAGAAAGAATCCAGTTCCCCAGGGCAGCTTTCCACTGCCCTAGGCACAACCGTGGTGGTTTTCCAAGCCGTTACCTCAGTCTTGTTGGACTGTCCAGTGCTATCTGTGGTGAGGCAGCTTTGCAGCAAACAGCAAACTCCTTCTTCTTGTGACCTTGACTTTCTGAGTGTGTGAAGTCAGTCCTTGCTTTTACACTGAATGAGGCTGAATTGTAGATTGAAAACCAAGCTATGTGAGTTTATTATTTGCATTGTCACAGCGTGTACAGACTGTAGCCAGTGCAGATTTTTTGCAGTGTGGGGATAGATGCACCAAAAGGGCTCTCATTCCATCATATTGATCCCTATCTTCTGTAATTCTGTTGTGGCAATCTTAGCACACTGGAGCAGGGGCTCCTGAAGCAGAGAGAAGATGTGGTTTTATTTGAAAAGGATCCTTCGCTGTGTCCCTGTGTGGCCTCAAATTGTGTGAACTGATTTGGGGATGAGGTGAGAGCCATGTCACACAATACACCTGTGGCTGGACATCTCCTGTCATTGTCCTTGCAAGGCTGAACTCATGTCTCAGAAGTACATTGCACCCAAAAGGCACAACTTTGCTTCTACAGGCTGTAAAAAGTCCACAACTTTTTACAGCCTGTAGAAGCAAAGCCATGGTGCAGTCAAGCAGGACATGGACAAGGCAGTCTCTTTCACTGAAAGATTTTTCTTTAGTAGAAAAAGAGAGGGATAGAAAGGTACAGAGAATGTTTTTCAGATGCACAGATATAAGTTAGGCTCTATTAGCTCTCACAGTGAGAAGGGAGTCTGACTGAACACTGTACCTGCAAAAATCCTGCTGTAATAATCCAGTGTCCCCAAAATCTTCTCCTGTTCTGTTCAAGACCATTCTTCCCCATTTTCCTTCATCAGTTCATTTTTATATGGAATCTCATTGTGGTGGAATAAAGTCACTGGAATTACTCTGGGTTTGCAATCAGCAGCTCAGAACATGGCTTAGCCCATCTTAGTTGTAGTGCAGCAAGTAATACCTGACACAACTGAAACTGTCCTCATCACATTTTAGCTGCGGTCAGTTATTCAGGCAGATGTTCCTTTGTTAAATCCACCTATCAGTCCTTCACCTAAGCAGTCTTATTCTTTCCCTATTTAGGCTCTTCCTTACCTCTGTCAGAAAAAAAAAAGAACAGCCTTCTTCAAATGGTGCCATTTGCTTGCACTGCTTTATGAATCCTGAGCCAGGTACTGCGTCTATACTGAAATCTCCTGTCAGGGTCAGTGGGCTTCACCTGAAGAAGAACTTCACAGTCCCAGGCAGTAAATGAGACTCTTCACTAACCTATTAGAATAAGCTGTGCATCTTAGCATAATCTTACTTGCCAGCATAATGTGGTTTTAGATGCTGGTGTTTTGAGATTTCCCATTTTTTTAATATGCGTTTCCTTCTGGCTTACTTGCACCTCTATATTTGCCAGTGAGCCTCTTGAAGGAGGGAAGAGGAGCTGTTTAGCCAGTAACTGTCTTGCTGGCTGCACAAGTGAAAGGGAAGAAAATAAGACACAGCATGCTAAATCTTCTCTGAAGCTAGACAGACCTGTCGTGTAGAGCTAAATCTCTGTCAGTGCCAGGTTAGCATCTTGCCCTATCATCTTACCCTGCTTCTCCTTCTTTTGCCTTCAGTTCCCCTCTCCAAAACCTTAAGTTGTAGACATTACATTGACACAGACTACAGCATTATTATTATTCAGAGTTGCGTAAAAAGTGAATTTACATTGAATAAAACCAATAAGCCGTGCTGCTCTGACATTTAATTTTCTTGGAAACTCCTCCTATTGAATCAGACAGCACTACATGCATTTTCAAATGAAATTCAGTGTTTGCACTACAGTAACCTTGTAGGCAGAAGAATGAATAATTTGGAAATTACCAAGTGCCTATTTCCTGCCACCTTCCTCCAAACCTAAATTTTTATGGGGCTATACTTCTATGAGATGCCATGTAAAATTTTAATTTTATTTCCACCCACTGTCTCAAAATGGTGCGCAAAATAGTCTTCTATAAAAAAGGTTGCCATTAATGGCTGGGACACTAGTTGGTAGTCTCCTATTTTTCTGTGGCCATTTCTTCCTATGACATCAGGCCCTGGGAAAGTTGAGGATAAATAAATGGTGTCCCTTGAACTAGACAAGGTTATAATAAACTCTGAGATGGAATGTCAAGTCTAAGCAGGTGTACTGTTCTACTTCGTGGTGTATGTTGATCAGCCTGCCAAAGCAGAGCAGTCATATTTCAGAGCTCACTTTATCGCCCTTCTCTTCTTACCATATTGAATGTCTGGTTATAAAGGAGGTCGTAAATGGCCCTGTTAAAAGGAGGTTTAACCAGAGAGACGTAGGTCAAGACATCATCCTACTTTCTCTGACAAATGATTATGCATTTATGCATCCATCCATCCAGATCTGCCAAAGATGTCCCTATTCTTAGAGCTGAAGCTGTTATAATTTCATAGAAGAAGCTACTTCAGACAGACTTTGTCTTTGAACTGATAGACTTTATTTCAAGATGAATGTGTGCTCTAAAATAGCTGAGCAAAAGAAACCAGCAAACACTCCACTTGGTATTGCCCCTGAACTAACACCGTGTCATTGGGGGCAAGAGGATCTGGCAAAGCACAGAGGGAGGTCTTAAAAATGCCCAAGCTTTCACATTTGTTTACCATACTGATGTTTTTACTAAAAATATTATTTTAAACCATGTTGGCTTTTCTTGGGATTTATGGACTGTTAAAAAAGCTGTATTAAATGCATTAATGCACCATTGAGAGTGAATGGTTAAGAATTCAAAAGGTGGTTATGCTTTCCTACCACGCTTTTTTCAATTATAATAAAATGTTTCAGTCTTAGATACTTGTGTATGTCTATTATAACCTGTCATTGTGAAATTAGATCCTTCTTCTGTACTTACACAATATGATTAGAGCTGCTTCAAAACATTCAATCCAAAACTGACATGGAAATAATCTTGAACATGTATTTTGATGAGAAATTTAATATGATTTTCTTTTGACTGAAAAGAAAAAGGAGATATGTTGTATAAGTTTATTAAATTTTTTCCTTTCTTATTTTTTCTTTTTTTTTTCCTTTTATTACTGGGAGAGGCATGCTAGTATAAATAGGGAAGGAAAGACAAACAGAAAACATAGCTGTCATCTATACAAATATACATAAACAAATATATATACACAATTCAAAATTACAATACCGAATGCATTGCTTTTTATTTAATTTTTTGTGGCAGCTGAAGTGGTCATGTTCTCCTTAACTGTGGGATACTGTTTGGTACAATAGGATGGGCCACAATCAAAATACGGAGGCAGGGCACTCTGAGCTGATTCAGAGTTCTTCTTCTTCAGCCATCTTCAGTTTTCAGAAAGGCTAGGCCAGCGTCTGATGGAGCCAGAAGAGCCCTGCATTGCCATCCTTCAGTGGTGGTTATTTCCTCTGTGCTTTGTAGATTTAAACCAGCCTAGGGAGTTGAGAGGCAAGGCAGAATGGATGGGTCTTGGACTCGGGTCTGCTGTGCTTATCTTACAGCAGGCCAGTTGAAATTCCCCTAGAGATGGCCCAAAACTTAATTAGCCTATCTTGATCTTTATCTACTTGCATATCCTTCAATCTCCTTAATCTTTACAGTCTCTTGAGGAAAGTTAGTACAAGGGACCTTTTTTTACAGATGAAGTTTTCAAAGCCAAACCTCAGTATGTGAGATTTTTGTCAAAACAATTAGACGCACTTTCCTCCTTTAGCTTGCATCTTTAGTTCACTGTAAATCAAATAATGCTGATGGACAACATTGAGCCTCTTTTGTGCTGGTGTCTTAAGGATTATTTGTTTAGCTGGGTAATTGTGAGGTTCACTAAAGGGAAGATGATCTTGCAGTTAAAATGCTATATTGAGATGTTTCCATCTCTACTATAGATTTCCTTTAAAGTCATCTGGGGTCTGTGTAACAGTGTTTTCTGGGCTCCAATACAGTGTGTTTGACAGTGCAGGACTTGCTTGCATTTTGGAGTACTTAAGCATCTTTATGAAACTGGTATTGTGGCCTGAATTTCAGACATTCAAGAGCATGCATACACCTTTTTGTGTACAGCTGATGCTTTCCATTTGTGAAAATTTGACCCAGTCAATCCATCTTAGGAACACACTGCCATATTTTAAGAGAGGGAAAATAGTACCTTCTCCTCTGTGTGCTTCTTTTCTTCTCTACTTGAAATACTTGCATTTAATCAAGCTGAATAATGTAAGAAGCATGACTTAAGCTGCTTCACAAATGTAAACCCTTCTTCCACTCTCCTATGTTTATTACAATGCAGGCAAAGCTATTTGCTTGCCTGTCCTTTACATTAAGTCTTTTTTTATTGTATATCCTACACAATGGGAACAAGAGAATAGTTTAACACAGCTGCAGAGAAGTTAACCCCATAGTCCTCGAAATCCTTGTAGCTGGAGAAAGCTCTGGGTGAGATTCCTTTTACAGATGTTGACATCCTCATTTTCAGTGTTACGGGCTGAAGTCCACTGATTGACCCTCAGCCCTCTGGATTTCAGTGGAGAGGAAGAACCCCACATAAGGAATGGGCCCCCTCTTCCCAAGACAGGCATTTTAAACAGGACATAGGTATCAGGCTTCAGAGGAGCCAATCCCCTGCTCTCTGCAGAGAGAGTTTTAGTGAGTAAATCAAATGTCACAACCACAGTGTGGTCACCCTGAGGCCCAGAAGATCCCCCAGGGAATACCCACCATCTCAAGAGTGGTGTGGAGGTAGAGCTTGTTACTACATCCATTCCCTGCTGGAGCTGAGAAGGAAGAACAAGCTGTATTTTCTTTATTTTTCCAGAAGTTATAGAGATATCTTTACTAACATTGTCTTTAGTGCCAAAAAAGTCTTTCAACGGGAGAGCTTCCAATGGTTATGAGGTTTTCCTGTCAAAGAGCAGACAGTTTTTTACACTGCTGAATGCTTCTTTGGTGTAGTCCAGCCCATTCAATTTTCATCAAGATCTTGAAATGAATATTGAAAGACTTTCTTTGGTTTGGCTCTCATAAGGCCCACAAAGAAAATTCTGAAAAACTGCACAACTTAGTCTTAAATTTGTCGTATTTCATTTTTAAAAAAAAGTCTTTTCAAGAGGACAGTGAAAGGTGCTTTTCACAAAGGACTTTTTCTGTACAACTTTCTTGACTCAGTTGTTTCACTTTTTTTTTTCATGTTGCATTGTGAAATATTATTCTCCTCGAAACTTAGACAAGTTGGACTTTTTTCTTCAGTTACCTGAAATAGCATGTTTCAAGGTGTGCAATAAAATTTTGTTATCAAGGTTTCAAATGCCCATATATTCACATGTATTGAGGGGATTACTTACTAGGAAAGAAAATATTGCTAGGTGTCCACAGAGATTTCACAAAAATATTTCACTATTTCATCACTGAATATTTTATATTCAGCCATATACAAGTTTTAAAATGAGCACAAAAGTCTTCCCCTCTCCAACCCTAATACGTATTAATGACTGAATTCTAATTATCCCTACAGCTACTAAGTCAGTTTGGTCTTTATGAAGATGTTGGCTTCTCAGGGCTCCACAGACATGAATGATGTAAAGGAAAGGCATCTTCTTTTCTTATTCTGAAAATTTTCCAAAATGGTCATATCTCTTGTGAAATGACCATTCATTTCTGCCCTGGTATTTTCCTCTCAGTTTTCCCTACCCCTTGAGTGATTGCCTTTTGCTGTTCAGTGTTTGTTCCTGAAATGACCGTAGATGCCAAGACATTAAATAGCCAAAGGCAACAGCTGTTTCACCCGGCCTTTTCAAACTAAGTCCTTCCCCTGGCCATGTTCACTTAGATGTGAGGTTCTTCATGCCCATCTGTTTTTAGGGCAGTGAACCCTGAGATTGTAGGCCTTTCTTCCCTCTCCCTTTCATCAACATGCCCCAGGTTTGGCATGTGAACAAAGGAAGATGGTGAAGGGTGAGCTGGCTGTCAGTGTCCTCCACTTGCCACACAAATGACAGTAGCCTTTAAGTGGTCATCTTGGCTAGAGTTGTTCATGGAAGCACTGTCACAGCTGGGAGGAGGGCTGTGGGAATACAGTCACATCAACTGTTGTGTTGGAGAAATGGGGATGGGGACTTCAGCAGTTACTGAGGAAGTAGGGAAGCTGAGGAAGAGGGAACAATTGCTGTCAGGGTTTCCTTGTGTATCGACACTACTTCCTCTGTGTGTTTTTCTTGACTGGTGTTTATCTTTGTGCTAATGGGAAGGTATGGATTCAAACAACAATGCAAGAAAAAACCCCAGCCAGCCTCAGGCCCAGTAGGGATTGTAGATACTCTGCATCTGAACTCAGATAGGCAAGGCTTTGGGAAGGTTGGGGGTTTTTTTCTGGATGCCCTGCAGTTCTCTGCTTCCAAGTTCTTGTCACATAGGATGCAAGAAAAGCGTGGTAGTAGCTCTAGTTCAGTTCCTACCTGACTATTCCTTATGCACGTATGACAGGCCTGCACTCCACCACCAGGACTGGTTTTATTCCATGGTGATATCCTGAGGGTAGACTCCACTCTTTGGAGACCTTAGGAAAGCAAAGGGTGTACACTTCCGAGGATAATTTTGGAGGTAGACATGAATTGCTTATTCTTAGATCAGCAAAGAGGAATCTACTTCAAAAAGTGCTGAAAGATCTAAGTATAAGGTGGACATAAATATAAAAAATGCTGCACTCAGGATGTTATGAAGAAAGATGGTGATGGTGGTTTGCATGTTCCAAGCAGTGAGAAATAAATCACAGCAAACAACGTGGCACATGTTGAACTAGAACAGAGAATTCTTGCTCGGAGGAATCTTACTGCTGCAAGTTAATCATCTTTTTATTAGCATGGCCTGAAGCTTTTTGGGATATAAATTTTGCAAAATAACATCTGGATTGTGGAAGTAGGACATAAAATTAGAAACAAATAATGGAAGCTGGAAAACACAAAGTTTTGCTTGAGCCATGTGTAGTCGAGAAGAGGATACCTGCTTCCTTTCATGAGGCACACTGGAATACCCTCTGTGAGTAACCTGTGGGAAGCAGTGGATGAAGATCTTGGTGGTGGAACTTACACTGGGGGAGTAACTCCTGGGGGTCATCCCAGCTCTCTTGAGTTGTATGTGAGGAGCCTCTGCTGTTGATGTCTTGCAAGAAATTTGTTGAACATCCTGGGGCAATATTATACTGAAAGGATCAAGGCTGGGTTTCCTTGATAGGGGAGTTAAAAAAAATTGGAGATGGAAGTATTTCTTAGTCTGTCTCCTTTTTCTCTTTCATTTTCTGCAGAAATACTGTTGTTGAAAACTGTCTGTGATGTAGCTTTTTCTTTTCTCCAGAATGATCCAAAGTGGAGAAAAGGCAGTCAGGAATAGCTTGGTAAGGTTGCTGTGCTTTATGGATGGGAGTGGCATGTCTTCTGCCTGTCTCCTCTTTTCATTACCATTTTTCAGCTTCTTTGTTTCGGTCTCCTGGTTTCCATTTGACAGACAACTAAAAAGGGTTCTCCACTGACTGTTAGCTTTGCCTCAACGTGCATCCTCTGTTCTTTCTCCTCTATTTCTTCTTTAATTTAAGGCCTGGCTGGCATTTTTTTTCCCATCAGACATAATGAATGGCTGGGAGCTGTCAGCTGTTTTGGACTCTTTTGTCTTCAATCCATCATTATGTCTTCATTGTCCTCCTTAATTTAACTGAGATGTTGAGGGGATCACTTACTGTGAAAGACAGTATTGCTGGCTGTCCACTGGGATTTCACACATCTATTCATCATCTTGGTAAGATAAACTATATGTGAAATATTGTGTACTAGAAAATGCAAAATATGTTGGTCCATTTCAGACACCAAGTGCTTAACCAATATTTTCAAATACAGGTGTCTGTGGTGAGGCATGTGACACCTTTTCTGCATAAAAATTTCCTCTAATTTAAGTATTGAAGATGGGGATTTAAAACTTGAAATTGATTTGACTACAAACTTGCACTAACTTTATTACTTTGTTCCAAAGTATGTCAGTAGGTACACCAATATGACTTGTAGTATACAGCTGAGATGAAGGTCCTAATTACACCTGTATTTCCTGGTTTTCAGAGGGAGTTCAGAGCAATGGGGAATATGCCCATTCACTTGGAGACCAAAATATAGGAAATCAAGTTTAGAACACTTAAAAAAAAATCTCAAGGATCAGGTATATTTGTAGCAGATAATTCCCTCAAATACTCAGAATGGCTTCTCAAACATTAAAGCTCAGTATGTTTCAAAATTAATAATTTGGAGAAGTCTACTCCCAAAAAACCCTAGGGAAGGATTGAAGAAATGAGTGAGGAGTATAAAATTGATACAAAACTCAGATACTCACATTAGACTTTGGATTATTGAAGTTTAGCAAATATTTTCCAACTAGCTTTTTTTCGAAGACCACTTTTGTTTCTACTCATTCTTCTTTTTTTTTTCTTGTAAATGACAGTTTGTGTATTTCTAACAGGTGGCGATACTCTGGTTTTAAATTAAACTGCCCAAAGGCAGGAGCTGGCTATGTGTCTGCATTTTCCATCTGCATATGCACAGCTTTGCCAATCTATTAGTGCCTAAAATGACGTATTCACATACCTAAAAGAACGTGGGTTGGTGAACTAGAGCACTCTCAGCTACCAGCCACTCAATCTGTAACCTTTCTTGACTGTGAGAAAAAAATGTATTTTATCACAGGAGACCCATAAAAGATTTTCATAAAATTAAGACTCCAAAACTCAGGGAAAGTATTTTTGGATTAGATGTGCCTGCAGGGCCGTGAGAGAGTATTGTGATGGCTGGACATGGGTTGATACTCAGAAAGGAGGTTTCCTGTGCAACTATTGAAATGTCTGACCATGAGACTTTGCTTTGTCTTCTTAGAGGTACAGAAGAATTTCAATGATTGGAAGGTATTATTTTAGAAACTGTGACAACTTCAGAAGTCCTTATATCCTATAGGCATATATTTGTAGTGTAATAATAATAATAATAACAACAACAGTAATTCAGCTCTTCATTGCTATCTCTCAGAAAACTCAAGGTAGTAAATGATTGCATGGTAAAAATGGCAGATGCAATTCCATGATGATAACTGCAAAGTCCCATCCACCAGCAAAAATTAGTCCTAGCTCTAAATACCTGATAATAGACTTCAGAAGAGTTATTGTCACTCAGCAGTCAGCTCTGTAAAACAGTGGAGTAGAGCTCATGAAGACAAAGAGAATTGTAGGCACAACTGGAAAGAGAGTAGAGAAGAAACAGGAAATATCACTGTGCAATATGAAACTCCAGTACACACTCAAGCTTGGGTGGCTGCAGGTGATTTTATTCCCTACTCCTCAGATCTGAACTGGAATGGGTGTGTTCAGCTTAAGGCATGGCAGTTATCAGACATAAGGTGTATCTTCTTTATGAAAGAAGCAAAAAGACAGGAATTCCTCTGCTTGAAAAAGAGATTTTAAATGATGTAGTGAAAGACTAAAATTGTATGATCTGGAGGAGATAAGTAAGGAATAATTATTTTCAAGTTTAAAAAATATGGCACCTTAGGTAATTTATTCAATTCAGGGTTGCTGGAGAAAGAGCAAGCAATACCAAGGTGTAAAGACTACCTTGAACTGAGGCTGCTTGACAAACCATTTCTTTGCTGTCCTGCTCACAGCTCATGTTAAAGTCAGGGTAATGGGCTTGCTGGAGCTTTCAGCTGGGTGGTTGCAGCAGTGGTTCCTCTGTTCTCAAGTCAGGTCTTGATTCAGGGACTTAATGGGCTGGTTGATCTGCCTCAACTTTGTGCAGCCTTGATAGTCACTGCAAGCAGTCTGTGCCTGTTTGGAAAGCCATCACTGGTGTTTCTGAAATTCCAAAGTTATACAGATAAATCTCATTAGATGTCTCTTGCCTTACAGTAAAACAAATCCTTGCTTTGCACACACTTCCTGCACATGAGAAATAAGGTATTAAAACTGAGGAAAGTTTAATTGCAGTATTTTCCACATGTTTAAATGAACTAGATGATCTTTGTGGGTCCCTTCCGCCTGAAATGCTCATTTCTATTAAGCCCAAGTCACACTAAGGACTTTGAAGAAATTGAGTCATTGTAAATTCATGGCAACATTTCATTTAGTGTGTTCTCTAAGTTCTCTGTGTATAATTTTATGGTCATGTGGTCAAAAGTATCAATCTTCTAAATGAGACCAACAGGAGAACATAGTTAAAGTTTCCCAGTGATAACCTTTGTTTCTTTTCCCATATGCACACTAGTTCATATTTCTTAGCACAGGTTAAATTACCAGTCTAAATAAATACATACACAAAAGCATATAATTTATTATAACCACAATAGCAGAATTTATATGTAAGTACCTTTATTTACTATGGGTAGCATTAATATGGAGATGGAAGAGAAATACAAAAAGATTGTGGTTCACAGCCAAGAACTGCATCACATCAACATTGCCAAGCATAGTTCAAATTATACAAAGTCAATAATGTGCATTTAGGGTTGCAATTTGAGATTTTCCCTCTTTTTTTCCATTGCATTTTTATGACTTCACATGGGTCAGTGCTTGTAAATCCTGTTTTGGCACAAACTTAATTTATTTGTACTTTGTAAGAGTACTTGGGTGTATGGTATCTACACTGCTGGTGGCTCTTGTCTTTTCCTGCATATATATTTTATTAATATCTTAGTGGCTGCTAAACAGACCTTTTGTATTTGCTTCTTTGAAGAGTGGTGTAATAGACTATATGATGTCTAGTTACGCATAAAGAGTGAGGTTTCTTACTACATCTGGTTTGTCATTTGGTAAAACATAAGGAAAAAAGGGTAAAAGAAGTCTCTCAGCAAGTTTCTGTGATAAAACTATAGCCTGAATCTAACACTGATTCTAATTAAAAATTGGAAGCTAATTCACAGGTGATTGCCTCCATTTAGGAGAAAACACCTAGCAACTACTGACATTTCTGCAAGTTACTCAGATATTTTTAAGGTCCAGTTTTAAATGGAAAGTGTGGGAGAATCCAAACACACAGCATTTGTGTGCATAAATTTCCATGTGGACTAACTTAACGAAACCCAAGCATCTTTTGTTACAGGCAAGCAAAGTCACGATCCTTTTGAGTTTCCACATAAAAGTAAAATATAGATCTTTTTTTCACAAACTCTGCAGCATTTATAAAGTTCAAAGGTGTTATTTATTGGTTTGACTTGTTTATCTTATGTCTTCAAGATTGCATTTTAAATAAGCTCTGAAAGATTTATAGGCACGTTAAAATGACTCAGAAATGTCCCTAGGAGTTCAGAAGATGAAAATGTGTTGAGCTGAAAGCTAGAGGATACTACATTCTATTTAATATTGACCAGGGACCTTTCAGGAAGGTGATCTCAGTGTCCTGCTTTTCAATGTTTGTCCTGAATATTAAGCAAATTCTTTTTTCTGGAAAAAAGCTTGAATGCTGTGTTGTCTTTGGGTACTCAGTGAGACATTACTCACAGCAGTGCTTTGGGACCACATTTGCTTTTCACTTCTGATTTATGCATTTATTTTCCTCACAATGTGAATAATTAATATCAGCATGATTGGGATTTATTTTTCATAATATTTTTTTAAACCAAAGTGAAAAAAATATCCATGTCAAGTATTTGAAAATACCATCTGAAGGCACATAAAATGTTACTAGTTACTCTCCCCAAGTGGGCAAAGGCAGGGAGGTAGGGTGGTCACATATTTTTGCCACATGGCATTTTCAGACAGCAGATACAAGAATTATGAGATCCCTTTCTACACCAGGACAGTTCAGTTCAGTTTAGAAGAAACAAAAAATGTCTAAAGTCACAGAGAAGGTTTTCCAGCCCAGGTAGCTGGTGAGGTATATCAGAAAGGGATATGACCTTCAACATCTGACTAACATGAAGCTAAAAATGCCAGGACAAAGCTGTCCTCAGTGCTACTATTTCAGCAGAGTTTGAGATCTCCTCCACGTTGGCACCACTGAAATTTTCATTGGGAAAGGAGGGGGTGGACTTTCTCCTTGTTGTACTTCTTGAGGGATGTGAAAGGGGAGGCTCAGGGAGAAGACTCCAGCCCCGTGGGCCCAGTGTGTGGTGGTGTCTGCATCTCGCTTTGGACATGAGGAGTTGAAGAGTCCTCCACTGAGGACTCTTTCTGCAAATGAAAAAGACTCCTATAAAATTAATTCTATCAAGCCATAAGCACAACATGAAAGTAATTTTTAGTGTGTTTATTTTGCATACTCTTGAGAAATTTTCCCCTGTTTGGCCATAACTCTACCCATCCCTGCCAAGCTCTTGGAGAGCATAGCTAAAGAAGCAAAGTGCAATTAGACAATTTCCCATTGCTTATCAATACAATTTTCCTGTAAAGCTTCATCTTACTTTGTATTGAACAGGTATAACAAAGCAGCCTATATTTTTCATACATAATTTTCTCCTTCTCTTGGATTTTTTTGACAGAATCATGAATAAACTGGCAGACCAGCAGGACCACATGATACCATGAAGAGAAGCTTACAGGTCCTCTGTTGCCAACTGTTTAGTAAGTAAATATTAATTTTTATTCTGTAAGAAAGGAACTATTCAAATCCTTATATAAGATAGTAATATTTATGCAGGGCACAGTTCAGGGAAGTACTTAACCACGTGTCTTGCTTCAGGTACCTGGAGGAACCATCTGGAAGTTAAATTACCCTGTTGTCTGAGATATTTGGCGATGTATTAAAAAAATGAGTTGAAGGATCAGCTGATTCTGCAGAGCTTTGTACAAGAGTAGAATTGATTTGCTGTGCCTTGCAACTGTGAACACCCTCAGAAAAATGAGGTGTAGATCCAGAGGATGGTAGAAATAATGCAACATTTTTAGAAGAGGGATCCATCCCCACCTGGCATTTCTGGTGGTTGCCACTCAATAAAAGATGTATGAGTGAGGAAAAATCTATACTCACACAGACCTAAATTGTGTCACTTCCTGAGATGACAAATTTCTTTTTTTCCCCTTAAGTTTTGGCTTTCAGAAGAGTCCATCCAATATGAAAGTCCAGCAAAAATGTCAGATGGAATTTAGACTGTGAAGACAGGGGCTGACTCCCCTGTTCATGGAAATAAGGGAAGGTTTTAGGTGTAAAACAGTATTGACTGTTGTTCTGTAAACTGAAAATTTTCAGTGCAAGCATCATAAGGAACAACTTTTCTTCAAAATTGTAGAGATTAAATAAAGTAGGACTAGACAAAATGTAAGTATAATTACTTGCTGTCATGTTTCTCAAGGGAAATTGCTAATTTCCAGTAAAAATGAAAGAGAGTTTTTTAATGTTGTCACTTCAATTTGGCAGAATGTCTCATTCCAGTATACATATTTTCATAGACAATTTTGTATGGATTTCCCTTATTCAGGCCCAAGCAAGAGAAAAACCAGGAAACTATGCTTTGTATGTGTGGAATGAGCAATGGAAGGACTGTTATTTTTATCGGAGTGTTAAGGAATACTTTGTGGACTGTTAGAGAAATCTGGTTACTATCATATCTTTGCTTTACTCATTGTCATCAGAATATAGAGTGAGAGATTTCTTTTTGCTTTGCTAGGTTGGTTGATGTTCCTATTCCTATTTGCAGTTTCTCCTATGATATAGGAGAAACAGAGCTGTGTCCTCATGACGTTAGAGGAGGTCTCCAGAGGTGCACCCAAAGTTATTTTGCTTGAGCATACAGCTAGGCCAGATGTGCCTACATGACCTGCTCAGCAGCACACCTTTTGGTTCACAGAGATTTTGTGCCTGGCTGGAGTGCAGTGCAGGAAGAGCTCCTCAAGGAGAATTTTAACCAGGGACCCACTGAGAGCAGTGGGAGCTGTGGTATTTTTACCATAGCTAAGGACCCAGAATACTTTGCTGCATCCATTTGCCATTTTGAAATGGGATTTAATTCTAAAACCAGCTTGGTTGTTGGACCAACATTAGGTTCCTTGTAAAGAAAATATGGAGCAGAACTGTATAAATACATTCCTACCAATATGTAGGGAAAAGAAGGAGGGCATACTCTTCATCTAACCTATTACAGTGTTGAGTCTTTCTGTAACTCTTTTAATTTTTTTTTAATATCATGCTTCCCTGTTTGGCAGCATTGCCTTTTGTCATCCCTGTTACTTTAAATTGTATTTTTCAGGGTAACTTGTTGAAGAGATAGGTGGCAAATCGAGGAACACTGATGATAAAGAGGGAAAAACTGAGAAAACTATGTATGTGTATATACGGACACACATATAATATACAGTATAACTGTGTGACAATATTGTCAACTCTGGGATGTAATTTGAAAAGATGGATTCTGAACTCAATACTTCTAATGACAGATAAACTGCTTTAGTTCTCTGAGTGCAACAAAATTGTGTAATAAATGTAGGTTTCATTAACAAATGCAACAACTGTAGCTATATAAGAGGTATTTTGGGCATCTGGAATTAGTTTTTTCACTGGTTGGTTTATAAAAAGCCTATGGCAATATCCCCCAAGTTGCTTAATTTCTATTTTATCAACTTACTTTTAGATGCACTGAGGTGTGTTACCTAAGCTCACTTTTCCCCCAGTTACATCACAATGCTAAAAACAAACTCCAAGAGAGTGCATTCTGTCCAAGGAAGAGGAAATTACTTTAATGTGTTTCCTGTAACTGTTCTTTATGGTATAAGGGCCTGCAGCATGGACTTATTTGTTTCATTTGGACAAAGGAGGAAAATTGCTGCTACTGTACAGCTGAAGAAAAAGCAAACCTTCAGAGAAAGAGTCAAAAGAGGATAGTCTGCTTTGGGCTGATTCACCAATGTCTTCCTCCTGCCTGCCTTCCTCATCTGCAACTGCAACAAGTGGGTCTGTGGTGCTGCCTCGATAACGGGGCAGTGTTTTCATCTTGTCTGCTGTGGCATGAGTGGTGATTGAGGTTCAAGGCTATGGTGAGAAGTGCCCTGGGTATGCATTCTTGCAAATACATACATAGGGCATGCATAAAAACAGAAAACCTAGGACAGCTGGAGCAAAGTGGTGGTGGTTTTTGTGGAAAGAGTGATCAGCTGCGGAGACAAGACTGTGTGTGTGCTTGTGGATGTGCTTGTGGCAAAGAAATGTAGGAATAAGGAGTTTCACCTCCACACTGGTGTGTTGTTAGTATGAGGCTTGTCACATTCTGCTTGAGTCACAGCTGTGCTACTGGACCAGTAGTGGCTACACTCACCTGTGAATTCTTTTCCAACTGTTCATTTGTGCTGTGTTCAGCTGTGTCTGTGCAGTGTCTGAGACAGCAGGACTCTTGTACTCTAGAGGAATTCTTGGCTTTGGGGCTGGAAGAAAAGATATGTGTAGATATTGGTTTGATTTTCAAACAGTGGGATTTGTTAGCTTTATTTTTAAAAATCAGACCCATAGATATATAAGATTTATGTCTGGGTTTTTTTGTGAATTTCACATTAATTACGTAAGCATTCTATTGCCATCCGTATTCTTTTGCTGTGCGTTCCAAAAAGAGCACATTCCAACCATTCATGCTGATCAAGAATAGCATGTGAAAATGGCACCAGCAACAGCTGCTCTTTTGAATAGAGTTGTAGCTGGCTTGAATCTGATCCCAGCTGTCAAGAGGTAGAGTTTGTAAAAATTGTAGCACTACACTTGGCCCAGGACAAGGGCTCCAGGCGATGCTACTTTACCTCTAGTCATTCATAATTTATTAATAAGTACTTAAACATGTGATATAAAAGTATAAAGAAGTAATGCTTTCATACTGTATCTTCAAATATTCTATTTAATCTGAAATCTCTTAAGACATTAAAAGAAAAAAAAACCATAAAAAGAAGAAAAAAAAAATTTGGGAGAGGTTTCTTATTAAGAGGCCTTTGAAGTCGCTAGCTAGATTGAGTTGATGAGGACCAATTAAAGCAAAACATGTGTCCACAATTTGCTGCCATTTGTTCTAGGCACATCTTTATGGATGAAGTTTGTTGCCTCTGTAATGATGAAGATGCAAATGCCTTTCCCATGAGACTGAGCAATCTCCATTTTTTATAAAGACCTAATGTGATGATTTAAGCCCTACAGCATGAGCCACAATATGTCTGCATTTTCTGTAATAAAACATGCACATTATAATTTGCCATGTGTGCAGTGTTCACTCAGAGCTTCCAAGATGCATGTAAGCTAGAGAAAAATGTGGGAACAGGTAAGTGGTGGAGCTCTTGGTACACAGCCTGTATATGGGACTTTCTTCCTCAGGCATTTATTTTCCCAGAAAAAATGCAAGGACTTTTATTTTCTGTTTACTTGCGGCACCAGGGTCTGTGTGAGGACCTGTCACCACAGCATGTGAAATAAACGCCCATCTGAGTGCTTCTTCATGTCATTATCACTTAGTGTGTTCCCAAGTATTGCTCTTTCATCTCGGAAGCCTGGCACGATGCCCAGTAATATCAATAGAAAGAGTTTTCTATTTGCAAGCATTCACCACTCTCTGTAGTAAAATGAGCAAAAATGGCTCAAAAGTGGCCATTCCTTATAACACAGGCTGTCACAAGTCTTGTATCCCCTGGCTGTGGATGCAGCTTGCCTTCCCCAGAGTTAACTGGCAGCCCAGCTGCCCTTTCAGTCAAGTCTTTGCCATGAAGTTCATGCTGTAGAAAGGGTTAGCACAAGCCTGTACTCTATTCCAGTCTGAAGCAAGTCCAGGGGCTTATCCCTCTTCTCGTAAATATTTGATAAGCAATTGAGTTTGTCAAATTCTTGTATTAGAGAAGACCCAGTTCTAAGTACTCTCTGAGAGGTGTTGAGCAGCATTACCTCCTAATGCCTCTTGCCTCTGATAGGAACCCACACCCACCAGCTTTTCTTTCTATTGCCGAGTGCTGTCTGTGAATAATTACGTGTTATTAATAAGATTGTATGCATTGATGGCTCGTTTATACAATTACACATGGCTCGTTTAGAGCAAGTGAAGAGGCATGGTAACAGTACAAGAAACACTGTTGCCAGATTCAGGAGAATAACCTGTTCTCTGCCCAGAGTAGTAGATGAGACATGAAGAAACGGATTTATAGAGGTGGTAGCTTGATGTGAGGCGTCAGGCAAAAATGTTTTAGCAGGTTGGGATATTGAAACCCTAGAACAGGCTACGAGCATTTAAGCCTGCCACTGAAGCACCAAATGGAAAAAGAAACATCTCTCAGGGGAGACAGAGGTCATCTAAATGATTTCAAAAGCTCCCATCAAACCCTCTGATCCTGTGATCACTAGGTAGTGTGTCCTTAGTGCACATGAGCCTGCTTGCTTCCACAGAGGGCTCTCAGCTTGCACAAGCCATGTATAATTAATCCATGTGCTAGAAATGTACAGCTGACATGAGCTTAAAGGTACTGGGGATCACTTGATACACATCAGCAGAGAGTGTCTTCTGTCGTTCACAAGGACTCACAGAGAGAAAAGAAAACAGCATTTTTGTTGTGCTCTGTTAGACTGGCAGGTATTAGCTTGAGCAAAAACAGCAGCAGGGAGTGGTTATCCAGCAACAGATTCCATCTGGTTTGCTTAAAAATTAGAGAGGTAAACAGCCTCTGGATATGCAGTGTTATCATGTACAAAATTTTGGGATACTCACTGGGCTGAGGCATTTGTATTTGAGAGTCACGTGGCTTGGTAACAGCCTGCCCATCGGGCAGCTCACAGCAAGCAGTCCCTCAACAGTTCTTTTCCCAGAATTCAATTAAAGGTTGTTGCTTCAGTTTCTCAGCAAAAACTGCTTTCTTGAAAGAAGCTGCAACCTTCCATTTTGCGATCCTGTCCTGGAAAACAGACCTCTTTAAAGAGGATTCTAAAAGCAAAGCAATCACCTTATAAAGAAACTAAATGGAATATACATTTTCTTATCAGATGTAGGCTCCAGCGTCCTTGGTGTGCCCTTTAGTGAGATTTCAGCTGCACACACACATAAGAAAGAGGGTTCCTGCTTGCTGCCTGAATAAGCACAACTCTGTGAATCGGATGGCACTTACCATTCCAAAACTGAGATTGTTCCCATGAATAGCTTGCAGTATTTATTTTAAATTTGCAGTTTCCATGAACATTCCTGCCCTTAAAGGCATTGCAGTTTGGTAGGATTTCACAGATATAGTGAACTCTTTAACAAGTTTGAGGTACATCTGTGGGGTGGGGATGTTCTGCCTTGTTTTGCCAAGAGCAGATACAAATTTAGGACATAGTACCACAAACAACTAACATATTGTGTAAAGTTCTCCACTTTTCTTGCAGATTTGCTGAAACACAGAAACGTTTGGAATAGGCCTGGGGCTGTAGAATTTCAGGTCATGGTTTAAGTCCTTGACAATGAATTTGGGATAAAAAGCCAACAGGCAGTTACATTATTATATTTGCTCTTTCTATTTGCAAACAAGCAATTCGTGCCTTTGCACATATCATTTGATGGTCTTGAGTATGTTCTTGGCATTAAGCACGTTCAATTTTATACTCATACTGGTGCTATTTGCACTAGAACCCTCTAGATTTTTCAAAATTAATGAAAGCACGGATTCTTCACAGTGTTTATATTCATCAAGCATTCACACACCAGTTGTGTGACATTCTAGTAACAATGTCCATGACCAGTATGCTAGAAAACCAAGAGATATTAAATAAATACATATAAATATGTGTGCTTAGCCAAATTTGAAAGTGCTGCAAGGGTTTGGTTTTAAAATTCTTCACCACCTTGTTAAAACAATAATCCAATATGAACCTACAATATGATTTCCATCTTATATTGGGAATTATTTGTGTTTTGGACCTGAAGTAATCCCCATTGTATGACAACGTATCTGTCTGATCTATTTTAGATTCAGTACTGTTTGCCTCAAGCCTTGAGAGAGATGGTTAGAGGGAGAGTGAATAGGCAGAAATAGAAATGTGAGTTTCCTCTGTTTTCCCTTTCAAAAGTCTATTCATCCATCTCTAACAGAAATGAAACTTCAGGAACAAAGACAGCAGCCCGTGCAATTTCATGTGTCTGTTTTGAGACTCACTGTTTCTCACAATCAGAAATGTTGCTGATGTGCAGGCCTAGCAACCATGAAATATCAGTCCTGTTGAGTTCAATGGCAAAGCTCTCATTGACATCAGTAGGATTCAGATTTTATTCCCAGCCTTCATGTTCCCAGCTTGCTTAGATATGTTGCAATATAAAACGAAAATATCCTGTCAAACATCTACTTCTTTCCCCAAAACCTTCTTTTTTTCCTGGCTGTGCCTAAGAAACATTTTATGGTTTCTGACAATATTGCAATCAAGGCCAAATTCAGCAAAGACAGTTAAATATGTAAATTGAGTTGTTAGTTCCAGCCAGACTGCCCCTACAGCAGCCATTAGCCTTGGGCTTGAATCGCCATTGGACTGCATTCCAACAATCTGAAATAAGAAAATTTATATGTCAACATGCACAGTGGCATCTAATGTCCATGAATTATCCAATGCCTATGACAGTGTTGCTGTGGGAAAGACAGAAAAACTGCTGTTAGATACTCTGATCCACTGTTATCTGATATTCCCTCATGTGGGAACTGCCCTGCACAAGGATTTGTACCGCTGCTATCAGTAAGGCAGCATTATTTAACCCCCTCCACGTCTAGGTGCTGAAACTTGTGTATGTTAAAAGTGTTTTTGACTTGTTGCAACACCTTTGAATTTTCCTCCCTCCAGGCACCCCTTGGCATGCTACATTCCATTATTTTTGAGCAGGGAAGACCTAACTGTGGATGTTATGGCAGCTTTGATTGCTCATGTGTGTGTCCATTGAAACTCACTGCAGGCTGTGTTAATAATTTACTTGTAAAACCAAGCTCGTTGCAGGCTGTGGAAACAGTTTAGAAGAAATACAGACACGCACCAAAATGTCATCCAGCTTGGTAGCATGTGATGGGTACTATCTCTGTCCCTTCTCTAAATAGAAAGTACATGGATGTCCTCTGTAGTTCTACAAATTTTCCAAAGAACTTGAGATTATACCAAAATTTAAGCACATTCAACTTAACGAAAGACTTCAAAACTCCACCTGTGAGAAAACTTGGTGAGAAACATTGTCTAAGTTAGCCTTTGTAACAAAGTCTTTTCTTCTGGAAGCAGTGCATCTGTCTGGTCTTTATTTGAAGACAGGCATCTGCAAAACTTCCTTGGCAAATCAGGGCTCTGTACATAATTGGTATGAATTTATTGTTTTGTAATACATCACTGGTTTAAACTATGTATATGTCCTCTAATGCCTGAAACCTGAAGGGCAGGATGTGCTCCCAAGGCCTGGGAAAAGCCACAGTCTCCTTTCACATGATTTTATTCCCCATATTATTCTTGGATAAGAGGAAGATATTTGTCATATGTCATACACAAGATGTTTTAAAAGTGACCTTAGCAGGAAAAAAACTCTACCCCTGCCATAGTAACTTAAAGGTTCTGGAAATGAGAAGAGAATGTTTATAGCCAGTCACAGCCCAGCCCTTCAGCTAGAGAAGGCGAGGGCACCACAACAACTGAGGCCATGATTCCTTGGGGTGGAGGTGCTGGGCCTCCACCCTGGCCGGTGTGTGTCTCATAATGTGCATCACGAGGGCCCGGGAGGAACCACCACTTCAGGTTTTGAAGGAGAAGTGCAGTGTAGCCCTGCCAGCTTTTCCCATTACTGCACTGTTCCTTTTGCTCAAGACCAGGCATATCCTGGTCGTATCCAGGGCCAAGGACAGGATTTCTGAGGCCGGGTTTTCCAAATCAGCAAATACTTATTAACTGATTTTGGCACTTAGTGGATTTTCCTAAGTACCTAAGCAGATTAACCTGCTTTCTTCCTGGTGGTTAGAGCAGGAAACTTCTGCAGGTGCCTTGAAGAAGTGTACAAGGCACGTCTCTCTAATACAGTGTCAAGGTATTTTGGAAAATCTGATCCCTTTCCCTCAAATGTAAGGGAGCAGATTTTGTTTCAAAGCTATGTAATACTATGCAGAGCATAAATACTTTGCTTCAGAGCTGATGAGTATCAGTGCTTGCTAAGACCAAATTATAAGGAAGGGAGAAAAAAAAGAAGGCACATGGAAGGAAGCAATGCAGCAGTGATGGGTACAGAGATGGTATAGAGTAAATATATTACTAATAAAGTAAATATATCCATTTCTTACTGCAGGTATAATTGCAGTCTTTAGGTGTATTTTACATACCCATTGAAACACTTGTGCTGATCGGATTTATTGTGTGCCTATTCTGTGTTCATTAGACTGTTGTTCCTCTACTCTTTATTGCAAGTACACGTAAATATCTTTCAAGCCACTGCCATCATCAGTAGAAGTGTGTGTGCTGTGGCAGAATAAAGCTTGCTCTGCATGGAAACCTAAAATATTGCTTGCAAGGAAATGTTCAGACCACACAACAAACTCTGTCTCATAAGATTTTTAACCCATGGACCTTCCTTATTGCTAGAAAAGGAACAAGCAATTCCCTGTTGTCCTTGAGGAATATTGGTCTTAAATAATTTAATGACCATTGTCATCAGTAGTTGTGAGTCATTGCAGAAGATCCTGAAAGAGTTTGAAATTTTTGTGCACTTATAGAAGACCTCACATCACATTTTATTGTGACTTTCAGAGTGAATCATGGACTATTAATGACAGTGCTTTGGTGTAAACTGTGAAAAGCAGCATGGTTTCTGGCACCATTATAATTCCATTTTGTGAACCCCGTGGCTTTGTTTCTGCTGGAATTCCCACGCATGCAGCCTGTGAGGGATGTTCAGTTCTCTAATATGAAGTTTCTCATTCTTGAAGCATTTGGAAAAGGCACTGCTTCTTAAAGCTAGCATGGGAAGGATGATGACTTGGCAGTACCTTGTAAAGCATTAGATTTCACTGGCTCCTGGAGAGGCTACAAATTCATTGTGCCATTGCAGCTTCTCATTGCTGAGAGCATTAACAATTAACATACAGACACCACAATGAATACGTCAAAGAGAGGAAAGTAAAGATAAACAAGGAGAGCACCTGATAAATTAATAACAGCATGCTTGCAGGGCAAAATACTTGTGTTTGTATAGACAGATTTAGTTTGCCTTAAAGCACAGGGAGAGAAAAGGAAATGGCTTTAAATCCTGTGAACTTTCAGCCTTGTCTTGGAGGTAGAATGGATCAATTATCTCCCAGTTTTTGTTGTTCACTTCAGTAGTGCTGGGGTTTGACAGTGTTTGTTCCTTAGAGAACCTGGCCATTTCACCTAGTTCAAAGCTGTTTTGTTGTGCCATTTCAGGAAGGAAGAGCTGTTTTTCTGATCAAGGTTCTGTACATGCCTGAAAGCCTCACGTTAAATCCTGCCCCGGGACCTACTTCTTAATGCTGAGGTTGTGAAGCATAAAGTTAATCACATTACAGTCTGTACTGCACAGAGGTACCCTGAAAGTTATTAAGGATGAAGCCTGTGCTGGAGAAAGAGCAATAGGTGCTTAGGGAAGGAGGATCCTCCAAGGCTGTTTCCCAGGAGCAGACAAGGAGGCTGTGCAGGAATGGAGTAATGTTTACAGCTTATTAGGAATGGACAGTAGCAGGGTTTTTTTTTTTTTGTTTTGGGGGTTTTTTTTGGTTGGTTGGTTGTTTGTTTTTTGTTTTTTTGGTTTTTTTTTGTGCAGTGCAATCCCTTATGAGAGAGATCATCTACAAGATGAGACTAATAGGACCATGGGCCTCAGACATGAACACTGCAGTGCATCTTTTCTTGCCCTTGGGACATTTGTCACTGGGACCGTTAGTTTCAAAGTCACTGCTGAGCATGTATGTGACTGACAGGGAATCAGGTATAAATCCTTTAGTCTCTGAGGTGGAGGTGAATGAATTGGAGACAGAATAAAACAGACAATGCTTAGTGTGCATTGTCAAAGACAGGGTCTCTACAGGAAAAAGGAAGATTCCTTGTAGTTTACAGAGCTGAAGAAAACCTGGGGTGAGTGAGGTGCAGTGACCACAGACTTGACTAGCTCTTCTTTCAGGAAAATCTGTTTCAGAAATGAAAGGCAGTTCTGAGGAAAAGTCTTGGTATGAATCATTGTTGGGAGCATCTCTTAATGCTCCCGGCTATTAAGCTTCTCTCAGTTCCAGGGCATCTGTCTTCACCAGTATTTTCCCAATATGGAAAAGATCCCTTTTTCTTGCAGAAGATGGTGACATCATTTAATGCCTTCTGTCAGTTCTCAGCCCTGAGGAGGCCACTGTCCCCTCCTGTGAACGTTCCCTGCTCCTGGCACTTCAGTTCTACCAGAGCAATGTGCCTTTTCCACGGTGGCTTTCACTGCTACATCTAAATTTTCAGCTTCATTCCCCTGGTTCACAGGCTCTGTGGCAACCCAGAGCTGCACAGGACAGCTCAGCACAGCACCCTGTGCCTCTGTCTGACCATGGGCTGGCAGTGCTCCAGAGCAGCCCTATCACAGAAAGAGCAGCTTGAGGGTTACAGTCAATTAGCATAAATTGCCAAGGGCCCAAAATATGTTGTAGAGCCAGTGTGGATTGTTCAGCCTCAAAACATGTTCCCTTTTTCTTCCTTCCTTTTTTCTTTGCTGACTCTGTGGAGGAGAAAAGGCTTAGAGCTCATTTTTGTCATTCTCAGAGGAGGGATGTAGCTGATGCAGCTGGAAGAGTAAAGCCAAAAGCACCTCCTAATATTCAGGAGAACCCTGGGCTTTAGTTTTTGTCACTGCATGTCTTATCTTTTGAACTGTAAGCATTTGAGTCTAGGGGTTGACAGTATTTGCATGTGTTATACAGTGATGAACATACTTTTGGCTCTTATTTAGTAATTATAACAATTAATAAGAAATACCATATGGCTAAAAATATTGTAACTCTCAAAAGAGTTCTTGGGCCATTTATTTTTTGTGCATATGAGTGTGTGCCTCATTTAAGCCAATTATTTTTGTATTAACAGGCACTGGTTGTGCCATCCTTCTGCCTTTATTTTTAGAAGTATTCAGGTTATTACAAAAAGTGTGAAGAGTGAATGAAAGAAAGAAATCCGTTTCCTAGTACTTGTCTTCTAAAATTAAATTTTCTGGTTGAATAATCCTATATTGAATCCTCAAAGGGATATGTCCCCTAGGGGGAACATTCTCTGCGCCCTCAGGTACCTGCTTTCAAAATGTCAGAGGATGGGAGATGAATCCAAATAAATTAATGGACCCAAATCCTTGTTTGGAAATCAGGTGGTGTTTGATTAGGGATGTGACATCTTTAACCACAAATGTGAAATTTATGGGCTAGAGACATGTTACTCTCAAAATTTAATTTCTAGGTTGTGTTCTAGGTTGCTGTTTTCAGACAGTCCAGCAAAATATGATAGAGTCCCTCTAATTCCCTGTCTTGTCAGTTATGGGAGACTGGGAAATCTCAGTCTTCAGTGTTTCAAGATGAAGTTTTTAGGTCTAGCAGAGATGATCCTGTTTAGCATGGCATAGACAAGTTTAAAGCCTCTTTTTTTCCTGTGGATTGAAGGGATTCAAGCTTTATATCCATGGAGCAATGGAGATCACACATGATCCTGGTCTATCTCTAGACTGCCCCTGTGTGTCCCACTTTTTGGACTTTCTGGAGGCCTGTTGTCACAGGCTATGACAAAAGTTTCTGTTCCTGTTCAGTGATCTTTTGACAGCAGCATGTTGTTGCTGAGCCCATGATCTAGTGCAAAGGATGCTTCCATGTGTGTTTGTACTGGCAACAGCATCCACAAGGGAACAGAGAACACACACCAAGCACTTGGGTCACCTTGGTACTTAAATTATCAAAGTAGGACCTAGAGTTGATTTTTAAAGTAATGAATGAGCTTATAGAGGTGTATTTTTCTAAAATTTGGCTGTGAGTAGAATATAATGCTTATTGCTGATAAGGAAGGACTGACATAGTGTGCCCATTTCACTGATAATTTCAGAACTATTTCCTGTGTTTAAATATTAAGTAGAAATTATTGAAAAGCTTTGACTACTGCCTTTTTGAGAACAAAATTTTTGAGAACAATATTTTTCAAGTGTGATCTGGTATGCTGAGGGGGAACACAGGGGAGACGTGCAGAAGAATGCAGATTGTTGTTAGTATTTTTTAAAAAACAGCCAAGACATTATTTTGTGAAGTTAAGTTGTTTTGTGGTGGCAGATGTATTAAGACATTGGTTGTTTCAACATCAGGTGTCACTGCCAGATGAATAACAAGACCGTGTGAAGAACTGCAGTCGGATCAGGAAGGCTGAGAGCTTTTGGAGATTGCAGTGTAGCATGGAGAATTTATTGAGGTGATTTATCCACAGTGCTTGTGAATACATTGCATCCAAACTCTGTCTCAGCTAGTGCAGAGTGGATGTCAATACCTGCAAATGTATTATTAATGTTTCTTTGGAAAGCAGTACATTTTTGCATAGTTTCAGTATCCTTCATGTTCATGGGTTTTTGAACATAACTCTAAAACTCACAGTAAATCTCTCTGCTCTTGAAGCAAATAAATTTTGGGAAAACATAAAAAATACTTTTAAAAATTACTTTTGATAACAATACTCAGTCAGCCTTTCTGCTGCTGAGAGCCCTTGACAACCAGAAATGGAACCCTCTATAAAAGAGGCTTCTGAAAGAAGCAAAGGAGGAAAATTGAATATTTTGGTTTTGCCTGTGGGGCTGTCTTCTTATTTTGGAAGCTTCCATCAGTAGGTGTGGTCTGTAGAAAAGACAGGTAGAGAAAAGCAAGCTAAAAAAAGGCAGCAGATGAAGCACTATTTCATGTTCAGTACTCTGCTTTTCCTCTGCATCCCTAAGTTCTTGTGCTGTGAGGGAAACAAAACCAAAAACTCTTGGTAGAGGAGGAGACCAAGAACTTTTCTTTTACAGTCAGCAATAAGACAATCGTGTGAGATAAAACTCTTCATCTTGTGTGGTTTCCTCTGTCATGATACCAGAGAGGGTGAGTACTCTCTGCTTCACAGGGTCAGGCAGTTCTCTGTCTGTTCACCTCACACTCACAAAATCCACCAGCCAACCATGCTGACATTGCCTCCTGCCCAGCCTTGCAGATCCATATATTTTGTTGCTCAGCATCTACAGCCAGGGCAGAGTTACCAAAAGAAATAACTCCTTTACAGCCACCAAAGAAGGACCCCTACTTAGAATGTCTTGTCGCAGCATTTCTGAGTGTTCTTTGTGAAGTGCAGAGAAAGGAGTCTGGCAGAGCTGCCCATTTTGGCATCCCTTTGGAAACTACTCCTGGAGGTAGGAGGAGAAGAGCAGGGTGGTCAAGGGTAGCTCCCCCAGCAAGGGTGGGGAAGATTGCTGTCAGATCAGTGTGGTACCCTGCACTTCAAAGCTGTATTGAGAAAGAAAATGAAGTTGTTCCAGGAGGCCAGTCATCTGTGGCTGATTTTTCATGGCAAAACATGTTTTCTACAGTGCATCTGTGCAAGAGTAGGAAACAGTCATGAATTTGGCAGTGAGAAAATTTTGCCTTTATAAAGTTATTAGCTGCAATGGTTTCACTTTGACAGCCCTGAAATAAACAAGACACTGAACTGAGAGCTTCTCAGGTTTGGAAAATTCAAAACTGGTGTCTTTGCACTGAGTTATGGCAGAACAATGTGGAAGCCTCTGTTAAATGAACTTTAGAGATTTACATCCTTTTGTTTGCATTTCTGAGTAAGCCAATATATATTAGTATAGAGGCAGTATCTTTTATGCAGGTATGCTAGGATACCAACAGTGTTACATTTGTCCTTATATAAGATCAAAAATGCATTCATTTATAATATGCATTCCAGTCTCAAGACCCTGTTAATTTCAATGAATTTCAGGGTCTAGTTTGAGGAACAGTGTTTTAATGAAGACATAAATCACCAGTCAAAATCACCAGTCATAAGCACCTCTTGCTGCTTTCATGTATAAAATCAGTAGCTGCATTAGAGGTTCACTGGTATTCATAGTGCTTTTGGTCACTACTGAAGATGTATTTTTCCGACAGGTCTGGGACTTTGTCATTTATAATAAACTGTGCGAATAATGGATTGGAAACTATATGTGTCTGAGGGAGAGAGGTACCTCATAGTCTACTGAATTTGCCACATATTTCAGTGTTTTAATATATTAATTTATTTTTATTCCATTACCTAATCCATTGTCCATTGTTGAGCATAAGAGAATTTCAACCTGTCTGCCATACATGCATTAAGCACACCTACTAGCCTGTGGTACGCTCACCAGGCTCTGTAGGTTGTTAAGACATTGCTTTCTAGGGCAAGTGTGCATATGAACTGCATCAATCTTGTGCTTTCTTCCTCTTCTCCTGCCCCATTTTCATTTGTAGAGGACTGCTGGCTGTCATAGGAATGTGGTAGGATTGTTCAACAGGAAAAGGGGAGATGCATAGCTTTGCCAATAATACATTTAGGTTGCTACCTCCAAGCTCTGCAACAGCAAGGGGCACAACATGGAAAGAGTCATCAGTGACTTTGCAGTTGCAATAACATTCTGGTGAGAGCAGTGGAATTTCAGTATTCCTGTTTGGAGCCCAAAAGCCTTTACAACCCCCAGCAAGGACTGGGAACGTGTTGTTTAAGTGTTCTGCAGGCACAGAGGTGACAGATACATATGAGTGAAATGTATACCCTGCTATTCTGTGGTCTCCTGGAGAAGACATTGCTGTGATGCATTTCACAAAAATGCTGCAGAACTTCTCAAGTACTTGGTGAGGACACAGAAAAGGTATCAAGCTATATTCCATACAGCCTTCATGGAAGAGGCAGGAGCTAAACTGTGTTGTGATGGCATGTCTTCACCCCAAAAGAGTGCTTCCTGGCACAGTTTGGAGGTGATGTAGAGGAGAGGCCTTGGAAATGCATGTCTGACTGCTATGCTTCTATGGTATTCCTGTCAGCAGCTTTATAGCTATTTACTCAGCTTTGAATGGAATTATATTTGTGAGGGCTCCTCTTTAAAGCCAGTTTCTGCAATGGAGGGGATTAATGGGTCTCTTTTTTAAAGGAGCTTTGCTTAGTTCTGTCAGTATGCTAAAAGCACCCTTAGGCTGTTTTTAATGTATATTGGGATTGCAATGCTCTAAAACACTGCTGGCAGTGATGGAGCACCTGCAGTTTTCTTTCTTTTAATTTTAGTTCCTAGCATTTGAACAGGAATTAATCAGACTGTGAGGAAGTGCTGCAAAGTTTAGGTAGAGTTGTGGCTGCCAAGCTGCTTCCTTCAAAAAAAGAATGTCTGTCCATTTCTCTGTGACCTTGTCTGTGCTGGCAGTCCCTACATCAAATACTTAACAAGAGAATGGAAGGTCTAGCTGAAGAGAAGATCTAGAATATTTGAATATCCTGAACTTCTCTAAAAGTTGTTAAAATTGAGATTAAAATCCTTAACCTACTTTGGTAAAGAGGAGGCTCAACAAGAACAGTTGAGTCAGCAAGACAACAGTATGCGTAACGGGAGTGTGGATGCACTGGAAATGAGGATTAGTTTTTAGTATTGTTTAAGAAATACCTCACACAAGTGAATGAGAATGCAGGAGCGTGAAACGTGCTGCATTTACTCCACAAGAAGAAGAAATATGTCACCAAAGGGAGACCCCTGGGATCTCTGCAGCTCTGAGTACCACCTTCAGGTTTCTTTCTGAATTTTCATATTTCCGTGTATGAGCTTCTTGATACCAAAATGCTTCATTGCCATAAGGAAAAAGTAAAAATAGTTTGGTGTTAATGCTTCTATCAAGACTAGAGATCTTATTCTAACTATATTTCTAGCCGTGTCACACCACTCAAATTTCTTTAATTCCTTGAATCAGGTTCTTAGTGGTCAGAAAGAAGTGCATGATTAGCTTGGTTTAAGTCATTATCACTCCACTCAGAGAAATCACACTATTTTATATATACTTGATATATTATGTGTTATATTAGTAAAATATGTGAATGGTACTGGCAATTATGAGAGTTGCATCTGACTTTCTCATGTCCTTCTGCTAGAGTTCACATTGTTGAAAACACTATTTATTCTTGAGGACTTGATGAGGTAATGCTTGTCTCTTAGGCAGAACTTTACTGCAATTAATAAAATTCTGATGCTCTATTGCAAACCCATATATTTAGTAAAACATTCATTTGCAATACCTAAAGCCAGCAGATACTCATTAAAGCATCTTTTTGAGGATGTTCTTACTGTTTTCTACATTAGTGTAGTTTCACAGAAATATATGTGTATGGGCTGTGCAAGTCCTTTTTTACATGCAGCCACTCACACAAATCACTAAAATATGTCAAGCATCTCTTAATTTATTTTCTGGTTCTTGACAACTTCTTTCTTTTGCTAGTACAGGCATTTAAGCATTGTCAGAACACAGCTTCAGATTCTCATCTTGGTTGCTCAGATAATTTAATTTTGAGGAGAAAAAATTAATTTAATATATCATCTTTGGGTTCATACTGGTGTTAAATGTGATCTGGTTCACTCTTCCAATGAGAAAGCCAATCTATTGAATTATTTTTACATTTTCATATCCCTTCTTTGCTGCATTTGCTTTAAATTTTGCCTCTTTATGACAGCCATAGGTAGCAGCTATCTAGGCTGGTTGATTGTCACGTGAGAGCCCAATAGTGGACATCTGGCTGGGGCAGGATGCTCCATAGGAAAATGATCCCCTGAAGTGTACCAATTGTGAGCTGTGCACAGCCCAAGGATGGAGGTTGTGAGGAGTGACAGATGGATGCCTCTGGCTGACCTCGCTGTAGGTGCAGGAGGAGCAGATGGCAGGCAGGGTAATGTCCAGACATAAGATTTTAGGTACCTTTGACCCTCAGCATAGCTGCATACAGTAGCAAGACTGGAATCTTTGGAGTCACCTTTCCATAGTTCAGTGAGCCTCTCTGGTAATTCAGACACAGACACAGTTACTGAGCAATTATGAAAGAATAATGTTGTCCATTATTTCTTCTTCTGAGGTTCTTGTGGTGTCTTGCACAGATAAACTGAAGAACTCATACCTCATTAGTGAGGTCCACAAATTAATTGCCTTTAAATGTGTCTGTCCTTTGTGTGCTATAAATACATGTTGTAGGCAGAAACAGGTAGTGTAACCATGTGCATAATTAGTTTCTCTGCCTGTTTTGCAGGTGGGAAGCCAGTGTATGCAGGGGAAGTGATTACAGGTTGTTAATTGAGATAGCTTAATAGGAAAGTTATGCGAAGACCCTCAGCAAGTCAGTGGTAGAAGAGAGCTGCAGGACCATTTTTTCTGTGTAATTCCTGGCTGTGGTAGAATTCTGGTGAACGTGGCCCAAGTTCTGACGTTTTCCTCAAAACATTTGTTTTTACTTGACTGGTCTTCATTCAGATGATGACTTGATCAAAGCTGGAGTATGAAGATTTGACCTGAGATTGCTTTTATTTCTCTGAGTGATGGCTAAATAGTTCTCCTTTCTTGGATGAAGTAATGCTTGATCATGTGAACAGACATTAATCTCTACTGAGAACATTTTGTATAATGGGAAAATGAAAAGAAAATGAATCCAGGCTTTTATGCAGAATTTGGCTTCCTTATTCTGTAAGCAGAAAGACCTTAGTGTTTTATAGTTCTTCCTTTTTTGGCCCCAGCCAGCAAGCAGCTAAAAGCTAGATAGGTGCAGAGAAGTGACTGCACATCCAGGGTATAGAGACCAGGATAATCTCTGGTATGACAGACCCTTTGACTTCTCAGGAGCTCGACAGCCGCCACAGCAGCAGTCTTGCCCACAGTAATGGAATCACATAAGGAAACCCTAATTTTGGGAAGCTTCTTCCTCTCACCTGTGAACAGATACATCAATCTCTCTCTCACAACTTTCAGGAGCCACTGGAAATCGGTATGTAGAGATAAATGAGGCTATTTAAGGTGAGGAGGGTGAAGTTCTTGATACCAGAAGAGTTTCTCTCAAATACAGGCATTGTCAAGGTTGTGCTCCTCAAATGCCAGGGATAAAAGCACTAAAGTTGAGGAAAACTTTCTATAGCTTATTATTTCTGATGATAATAATAGTATTTTTGTGTTCAAGCAGGAGAAGGGCTCATTTTTCAAACCCTGTGCACATATGTGCAATACCACCCTGGATCCTAATGCATTTGAAAGCTGAACTGAGAGAAGATGAGCAAAAGTGTTATTTTAGCATTGGAAAACTGAAACAATGTATGATCTGGCTTCTGCAAGATTGGAAGGATATTCAATGGTTCTAAACTCTACCTTCAAGGCCCACTGAGTGCTTTAGTGCACGTTCTTCACTCATTTTGTCAACCATAGCTTACTGAATAGGGGGAAAATTTATCCTGTGTTAATTTCTCTTCTTGCTGGTCTTAAGTATTGTAGAAATTAAAACCAAGCTGCAAAGAGTAAATAACTTGATTTTTATTTCACTCAGAACTGCATAGTAATTGTAAATCCTGTATAGTTGCTGTGTGATAAGCACTCTGCTTGCACAGGGAGCTTATCTTCAGGGGAGGCAGAATTCCTCTATTTCCCCATAATCACTATGGCTTTATGAGGGAGAAAAGCAACACAGAGTTTATATTTACAAAGGGAGTCTTTATTGCCAAAGTGGATAAACTGCAGTGAAATGGTAGTGCCTGTTGAGCACATGGTAGGACATCATTGCCTGCCACGGCACATGAAATAGGTGTATTTCTTTCCCTTTTTACTGAAACCTTTGCCCCTTCTCTTCACTTGTCATCTGTGTTAGAAACTGACCAAGAATATGGTATAATCATATTATGTCCTATCAGATCATAGTACCCAATGGGCAGACTGAGCACACACTGAAATGTTTGTGTGCACCTCTTCCCTGGGAGACGTGAGATTGCACATTCCATTAAGAATCACAGACTCAAATCTTCTTTGTTTATGTTATGCTGGGTGTTTTTGGTTATGTTGGATTTTCTTACTGTCTCATGTATTTTTGACAGTTTCTTTGTCTGTCATGTATTTTTGTATTTGTTGTGCAGCTTCTCTTGGTCTCTCACATTTACTCATCTTGCTGACCATGGCCAGTGGCATTACTATGCTGAGTAATGCCCAGCCAGGAGCCATGTCTTGTCTCAAGCATGACACAACAGGGCTGAGATCTTGCTCTGAATAACTGGCTCCACTGCCACCTTCCATGTTTAAATCTCTCATTTAGCCTTGAAAGATATGGTCCATCTTTTGCCTTGTTTCCCCATCCCTGCACCCTGCCTGGCCCGTGTCCTGTGCAGAGACTGGGATGTCCAAATATAGCAGAACTCATGGCCATAAGTAATGTGGTGATTTAATGTCATCTTGTGGGGTTTTTTTTTTTTTAGTTGAAGCCAACTGCCTTCAGCAGCACTCACAGATGAAAAGGTCTTTAAGTGCTGGTGAGCTTCAGCAGGAAAGGAACCGCTTACTCTGTGTAAACCTGAGTGTGCCTTGGAGGCTTCTCTGAAAAAGAACATTTGAAGAAAACAAGAGCTGATTGCAAGCTATTGCAAGAGAGCATCCTCTGCAAAACAGACTCAGTTCTGCCCTGTTCCTCTCATACATATTGGTCTGTAAATTGCAGCTGAAGAAGTTTTCATGCTGACCCTGCCAATCACCCTTATAAACCAAAGCACAGACTTTCTGGGTTTGTTCCATTGTGCCTAGAGTTAGTGGCATGATCAAGACTTTGCATGTATAGAGAGAGATTGAGAGAAGCAGAAGCTGGTTTCTCAGCTCAGGAGAAGTGTCCTGCTCTGGCAGTAGTTTCAGGAGACACACTCAGCACAGTGAATATGTGAGTGTGAGATATTTGTCTGCACTGGGGATGAGCACGGACTGTGCCTGTGAGGGAAGGGATGCTGCTCCTAACCTTGTGCTCACAAAGCATTCAGTGCCACATGCCAAGCCCAGTCACACTCATTCATTTGATACTCTGCTATTAAAAGCTGATTTTATAAAACTGCTTGTTTAGCACAAAATCACAGACACTGGAAACAGAAAAAAAATGTATTAGGACATAAAGTTTATTTTTACACTCTGCCAGTTGTCTCCAGATGTTCCCACCTCATACTTTCCAGTCCTGATACAGTCCTCTCTTAAGTCACATCTTTCATCTAGAAGTTACCAAGGAATAAAAATAAAAGGTCTATTTTTATCTCTCCCAATACCTCATGGCTACACAGGACATGAAACCTAATTTGTGTGACACAGAGCTAAAATTATGTGGGAAAGGCCACAAAATCTTTCCTTGACTCCTTTTCTTATCTGTATACCTTTGGTTTTGGTTGAGCTTCATTTATTTCCAATTAACCCACATGTTTCCACTCCTGGTGTATTGTTGTTTGGATGTAAAATGCAATGGGCAAATACTCCAGTGCATTGCAGAAATTGTCCAGGGAAGGTTAAAGGTTCCAGTAAATCGACTGCACATTTTGGAACTTTAGCTCTGTCAGACAGTCTCTCCTGACACTGATCAAAAACCTGATTAGGAGCAAACCTCCCCTTTTGTTCCTTCTTTACACAAAGCTGGAGGTGGCTTGGAAAGTATGCTTGAGGAACCTTTCACAATAACAAATCACTATATTGGTTAATATATAATAATAATTACTGCTAGCTACTGCCAGGGAAAAAGCACATTGCACTTCTTCCTGCTGATGAGACCATGAGCATGGTAGAATGAAGATACTAAATCTGTCAGCATTAGTATTCAGAGTGAACAGAGCTTTGTAATAAGTCATAAGATACCATTTCCAGATCTGGAACTGTTGCTTATGCATTGTGCTGGTTGAAATTAAAAGGGCTTTTTGTTTATGTATTTTTACTTCTTTCTGTACTTGAAGCACTAGCACTTTTAAATTGAATCTCAGAAGGGCATGAGGACTGGAACTTCAAAAATGAGACATTCCTATGGCTCTTTCCATTTTCTCATAGCCCTTTCCATTCTCTCATAGTATTCTGAGGAATTTGATTATTTTATTTCCTTGCACTCTTAATGATCAGACTGTAAAATCCCACTAATGGATGTGCTGCTGTCTGAAGGGCTGTGTGTGCCTGCCAAAATGACCATGGCTCCCCTTTACAGGCCACACGAGCAGGGACCCTGGCACCAGATGCTGGCTCTACAGGGAGAAATAGGTAGTCTGTATTCCCATCCAAATACCCTCACCTCCCATTTTCCTAGACGTTTCAAGAAAATTATTTTGGAATTTGGCAAGGGAGCAGGAGATCATGCATGGACAGATTCCCCTGCACAGATAGCAAAGCAATTATGTCCAATTTAAGACGACAGTCATCCAAGCTGTTGTCTGCAGAGCCAAATTGAAGTATACCCAAAGCAGATTGCAGGATGTGAGCCTAAATTTGAAACCTCAATATTCTTAGAACTCTTCTTTTATATTTAATTATTATTTACTGTTTGTTTATTTTGTAGCAGTTCTCCTCTCCTTCATCAAGCAGAGCATTTCCATAAAAATCAGCCAGTTGATTTCTGTAAACGTGTCAGAATCAAGCTTTCCCTATGAGTAATAAAGAATACATTTATGGGACGTTTCTTTTCCACAATGTAGTGCCAGCTCTTCTTTCTACCAGGGGAGACTGTCTCTTCCATGGCAACTGGAATAGAAATACAATTTTTCAGTTGAAATATCCTAAAGAGGCCCATAACAGTGAGGCCCACCTAAGACTGAGGGGAGGGAATTGGTGTTTCTGAATAGAGTGCTCTGGCCATTTTAGACAGGGATATTTTCTGAAACAGTAGGGCAGAAAGTCTCTGAAAACCCGAACACTATCAGGCAAAGAATTAACTTCTACTTTATATCTGCTAAATTGAATTATCACTGGAAGGGGAAAAAGCCCCTTAATGGTTTACCCAGATATTGATTCTCTGTTGTTGTCAAACCCCAGCTGTTCTGTGGAAAGGAATAGTGGGGTCAAAATATAACCCTTGTTCCACACCACAGAGGATCAATACCTGCAGTATAATTCAGGTAGTTGTAATTACAAGGTCTTGACAGCTTTGCCTGTAGGTTAAATGACAGTCAATACCAAGTTGGTAGATTTCTTCTTCTGGAAAGCCCCTAAACGTGTGGATTTTGCTTCTTTTCTAACAAGAAGGGATCTTTGAGTCCTAGCATTTCTAGACTGTGTGCTCTGCACACTGGCAGCTCTACCAAGGGTGGGTGTGCAGGATAAACTGGCATCATTTACACCAAGGAATCACATTGCTTTGCTTTTCCTGCAAATCATCCTATTTTATAATGTTAAGATATTTCGGGTCATGGTGGGAATGGGGAGAGGCATTTCCAGTGACCAGGACCAACTTCCCTTTCATGTGAAGGACAAGGCTGAAGTTTCCAAAGCAGCAGCATGTGCTGGTGGATGGGATGGCAGCTCTGAAATCAAACCACCAGCACTCCAGCAGATATGCTGGAGAGCTTTTTGGATGGATTGCTGCTGGTCCTGGATTTCAAGCACTGTCTTGAAATTCTCATCCACATCTGCTGTCACTGTGGATTAAATTATTTGTGTTCTTACCATACAGCCGTAGGACAAACCATAAGGCTCCTGGTGTACTTGAGTGCTTGCAGGCCCTCATGCCTACCTAACACTCCTGCCTGTGACCTACTCACAGGCTTTGCAAGAGGCATTCTGCCCTGGGGGGCTCCTGCTTTACTCCATCACAGCTCACCACTGCTGCTCAGCTCTTATGACTTCCATCTGTAGGAGGAAGAGGATGGTGACCCAGAGCAGCAAGAGCTCAGTGGGACCAGTCACTATTGCATTGCTAGGGCCTGCTTGGCTGGCCCTGCCTGTGAAATAATGCAGGCAGTATGTCATTGAAATGATGCAGGTGCAACTCTAGACATAAAAAAATGATGGTATGGTGCTAATCAGCATTAAAATAAAAGCAGCACAGTCTGCTGAGCTTAGAGAGCCCAGGGCTGGGGCACTTCAAGCCCAGCTGAGCACAGCCAGGCTCTGCATGCTGAGTCCCAGGAGCCCAGAAACTAAGCACGTGGGTACGGACTGTGCTGCTGTGTGTGCATCAGTTTGGTATTTTTGGGAGCTGCTGAGTGGTCCAACTTACATAGCATTAAGGAGAGGAAAATCCCAACTCAGTTACATCAGTTTATGAATGTTGAATGCTATTCCTGACATTCAGTACAGTCTGGGTTGCTGGAAGAGTATATAGATTGATCTGTGTATTTCCTGGGAGTCTGTTAATGTTGAAAATTAATTATTGTCAGCCTGCATTACAAGGAAGAACAAGTAGATTTCTTACCTTGACCTCCCTATCCAGAACCTCTCAAAAAATTGATATTCACTTAATATCTGATGTGCACTTCCAGTGGAGTTTTCCATGTCTTTGGAGCAATCCAACAGCTCAAAAATTTTAGTTGTCTGTCATGACAGTTCCCTCATCTGGAGGGGGAGTTAGATCACAAGTAGATAAGAAAAGAAAAAATACTGAACTTCAAACAAAGATGTATTGCTAATTATTACCACTGAATGGAAACTGAAAGAAAATCCCTCTCTCCCCCTTGCAAATAATATTTTCCTGCTATATATTTCATCTGAAAAAAGCAGCCTCCTTAGTAGCATCTAGGAATCACACTGTAGTGACAGCAAGGGAAGTGTGCCACCCTATGAATAACAAATAAATTGTCAGCAGTACCCAAAACCTATGGTTTTTTAGAGGTCTGTCATCTTAGAATTCACTAGAATAAACCATACTTAGCTGGTGAGACCAGATGAGATAATAGAGGAGTTACAGACTGTCCCTGCTGTGGACAGCTGGTAAAGTAATTTAATTTTTAGCTGGAGATTTATCTTCAGACTTTCACCTAAAAGTCCCTGAATTTGGAAGCACGGAAAAGAATTCTGTCTGTCTGTCTAAAAGTATATATATATAGTTCTTATGTATTTTAAAGAATGAGAACTTACTTCTGAGTCAGGATGTAAGTTTTCAAGCTTAAGTTGTACTAATAAAATAAAAATGGTTTTATACACCAAGTTCACCAAAAAAAAAAAAAAAGGACAGTGTGAGCAACATAACCTCATGTTTTCCATATGAAGCTGTTTAACAAAATGGAGACATCTTTCAGTTTGAAATTTCTATAATCTCTCTGCAGTTATGGGATAGACAGAAAATCAATTGGAATTTTGCTTTTTTACTTGCACTGAAAATCCACCCTGATCCTTGCTTTTACTGACACATTTGGTGTTAAAATAATTTGGATCTCCTTCAGATAGGAATGCCTAGAACAGGATTTTTGACTAATATAGCAGCAGAATGGGGGAACAATGTTTACAGGCGTCCCCTGAGTCTCAATCAGGGCATTAGCAATGGTTATTGTAATAACAAAGGAAGGTGCATCCCCTCTTGGCAAACTCCTGTTGTTTGCTTATCTTGTGTGCAGCTCTCTGGTGTTTTATTTGAAGAACATTTATTGATTGTTCCTCATTAACAATCATGTTGTATTGAATGAAAAGAGTCAAGTCATGTTTGATATACTGCCCTCAAACCCTTAGGCTCAGCACATCCATCTTGATTCCATTTTTTCCCTGACTGCTTCTATTCATTAGTTTTAACGGACACTTTGAAAACTGCATGATTAGGAGCTGATTATGTTTAATTATTTTCTTTATTTTTCTTTAAATGAGGGAAGAGGTCTTACATTGTAGGAAAATACCAGCTCATTCAGTTTGGCACATACAACACCTAGATATGGGTATATCTAATCTGATACTGTCTTACTGAGGATGGCAAATTCGTTGGATGAGAGTACAGGAGGTTCCCTAGAGAACAACTGCTAGCTTAACTTTGCTTATGACTGACTTTTGTCCTGAAACAAAAGAGCTTATTGTTCCATTTTAAGCTAGCTAGATTAGCAGTGTGCTGTTCTTTTTTTTTTTTCCCCTTAGTTAGAGCTAGATTGGCTCTTGATGATTCTGATTAAATTCCTCTTTCTACAAGAATAACAGAGACCAGTTTGTGTTCATCTCTCCTGTTCAGAACCATATACCAAACCAATTTTATTTCTACAGCTTCTGTTTTCTCACATCTTGCTATTCTACAATTCTAGATACTACTGAATGTCCAGACGGAGTAAATAGACATGCTAGATTTATCTTTTATCATTATTAGTCTGCAGAACTGTCTCCAAATCCCTTTTGTGCATGTCATCTCTAAGCCTTAAATCTTCATCTCTTCAACTTATCCATAAGGATAATCCTGAACAACTTCAATTATTTTAACATCATTCACATTTTGCTCCTGCCAGAAAAGGTATTGATAATTCTGGGGTTCAACATAATACTTTTTATCTGATTGTATCTATTTATCTATTCCTGAACCATACATCTATACTTCTGCTTCATCATATTTAGCAGAATATTGGCTACGTAACTAAAAAGGAGAACAAGACATGTTGCAATGTTACTTGATAATTATATAAACAAACCATAACTCCAAGAAGTGACATTTTAACAATTATCAGCTAATTGTACTTAAACTTATAAATAACTGGGGATGTATGACCTCTGTTTGAAGAATGTAGTCCTGCTCCTTCAGTGTAGCCATAATTCTGCTGTCTGAGTCATCAATTCCCAAGCTGCCTGTTTTTGTCTGGATGGTGATGCTGTGCACATGCATCAAGCAGCACTGACACAAACACAGTTTATTAAGCCACTTTCATCTCTGGTGAAAGTAAATGCTACTGCTGATGCCTGCTGCAAAGTCATCTATATCAGCTGAAAAAGTTCTGCTATTGTTGTCATGTTATAGGCCATAATCCTTCAGAGCTCTGGAAAAAGAAAACAGTGCCAGCTACTGGTTGAATTGAAAAACAGATTATTTTTGGAGCGCCTAATATTCATTTTGGCATTTTTTTAATTTCATCCTCAGCAAAGTCTGTTCTATAGCAATAAAATTTAAATATATATTTCCATCTCCTTGGCAGCTAATGCACAGATTTGTATCAAAATGCTGCCTGAGCAGGAGTCAGGTGTGTCTGGATGCCCTACATCCCATGCCAAGTAAATGCTTTGTTCCCAAACCATTAAGCAAATACATCTTGTGGAATAATTATTCTCTCCAGCTGCAAACTAATTTCATTTTACTCTCCACTGTCAGGTGGTTTCTTTCTTATTTTATTTTTAGTTGGAAGTACAAAAGGGACAGGGGATACCTGACAATGGACAGGGGAGTGAGATGTTTTCCAAACATCCATTTCTGAGCATGCATTTCAGTGAGCAAATTCAACAACAGCTGCATTTCCCCTCACCCACAAAAAAATTATCCTTCTGGGGCTCAGCTTAGTTTTCCAAGAAACTTTCTAGCCTTAAAAAATGTGGGAAAAGCTCAAGAATGTGACCTCGGTGTCACAGGACACCTCATTGTGGACAAGCCTTTTAGGTGGTTGATCTCTTGCTCCGTTTTGGGATGTTCTGAAACACTCCCAGTTTGCACACTGACCCTGCTTGCAGCCTCCCCACAGCCCAAGCAGATGCTTTCCAACAGACACATACATGTGTGCATTCCACTCTCTAGACCTTACAGGAAGGTTTCCTGGCCCACTGCTCTCACCAAGTGGTGTTTGTCTTTCGCACTTTAACAGGATCTCACCTCTGGGAGTCACAGCTATTTCCAGTTTCCATCCCTCTTTGAATTCCCAAGTTACCAGAGGCTATGAGCTCCTTTCACAAAAGCCAGAACCCCTCAGAATCAGGGCCCCAGCAGCACTGCAGGCTGCTGGGGCTCGATGCTCTTGGCTTGTGCTGGTTTGGAGCTGAATGCTTCCAGCAGCCACCAAGGTGCCTGGGTTTTCCTGGGAGCTGGAGCCTGGAGCTGAGCCATGATGAACTGCTCATCACACATTCAGAACCAGCTGTCAAGGTCCTCCCAAGCCAATCTGTTCTGCATTTTGGAAGCCAGTGAGAAAAGTGTTTCTAGCCCACCTGAGATAGAGTGTGCTGATGGAGCCTCTGCTCTAGGACCCTACAGCTTGTTTTTAGGTGTCAGATAAAATTTACAACTGAGACAACTCAAAAACTGATTCCAGGGTCTGTATAATGGGCTTTATCTCTGCCTAAATTTGCAAATAGCCTGAAATACTGGCTTTGAGCAAATAGCCCGCCTTACTGAGATGCTGAGAAACAAAAGTTACGAAATGAAGCACTGAAAAAAAATGGAGTACAATATAAAAAAACCCACATTTTCTCTTAAAATAAGAAATAATAATGATGATTATTCTTCCTACTTAGTCCAGTAGTCATATATTTTAAAATAACATAACTCTGTCCCACAAATGTTGTAATATCTAGGTACTTTGCAACAGAAGTTGAGTCATGCCACCACTGAACTATTACAGTCAAGGCTGTAATTCATATGTCTATGGTGAGGAATTTGAGTATTTGAAAATAAGAGTTTGGGGGGGTTGACATTGTCTGGACACCAGGTGCCTAGCAAAGCTGCTCTATCACTCACCTCCTCAACTGGACAGGGGGAAAAAAATATAGCATAAGACTTGTGGGTTGAGATAAGGACAGGGAAAGATCACTCACCAGTTACTGTCACAGGCAAAACAGACCTGGCTTGGGGAAATGAGTTTAATTTACTGGCAATCAAATCAGAGTAGGAACAGGAACAGACTGCTCTAGCATTAGTCCTGCACAGGATCACAAGTCTTGCCAGTGAACCTGCTACAGCACAGGCATCCTCTGGCACCATGGCACCCTTCAGCATTTGCCTGCTCTGGTGTGGGTCCCTCGTTGGGCTGCAGGTGGATCTCTGCTGCACAGTGGACCTCCACAGGCTGCAGGGGACAGCTGCCTCACCATGGACTTCATCACAGGCTACAGGGGAATCTCTGTTCTAGTGCCTAATGCACCATGGTCTTCATCACAGACACCTCCAGCCCTTCCTTCCCCGCTGACCTCTGTGCCTGCAGAGCTGTTTCACTCACACCCTCTCACTCCTTTCTTCTCTGACTGCAGTTTCTGTTGTGCCAATTTTGAATGTGTTATCCCAGAAGCACTGCCACTGTCCCTGATGTGTTCAGCCTTGGCCAGCAGTGGGTCTGTCTTGGAGCTGGCTGTCATTGGCTCTGCTGGACGTAGGGGAAACCTTCTCACAGAAGACCCCCTGTAGACCTCCTGCTACCAAAACTTTCCCATGCAAACCCAAGACAGACTTACAAGAAGGTAACCATCTGAGAGGAGCCAAATCCCTTGACAGAGCTGTTGAGCAACACCCACATGCTCAAATATCAAACTAAATAGAGGCCAGCTGTCTGGAGTTCCAGTCTCTACCTGATTCTTTAACACCCTGCTCATATCAGTATTTTGTGGAGGATACCCATTTGTCATCTCTGCAGATGAAGGTCCTCTCCTGACCTTTAGAGTGAAAAGCTCACCGGCAGTGATGCACAGTCCCCTGACACGGTTAATCTCAGCAGCAAGCTGGAAGGTCTGCCGTGGGGACACGTAGACCACTCATCACCCAGTGTCACCTTAGCTTCTTTCAAAATAAGAAACCAAGCCCCCCAAGCAGTTCTTCATAGCAAAACTGACAAGTTTTTATTTGTTTCTTATGCTGACTGTTATCAATTTTGATTGTCAGCAACTTGGAGTGCTGCTGAAAATTGGTCTCTGCTTCACCAGTTGTCCACAGCTGCCAGCTGTATGTTCTTCATGTATACCATGCTGTACCATCAGATAAAATGGCAATATTGCCTCCAAATAATGATCCATTTAGCAATGTGTCCTGGTCAGACCCATATCAAAATATTTTGAAACTAATTGACACATGGTGAGTTTTTTATATGAGTGGAAGTAGCTCTACTGTAAATCTTGGGGTTGGCATCAGAGCACTGGAGCAGGCTTTGAAGCTTTTTTCCCTGAGTATTTCCTCCTCAGCACAAGACAGTTCATCCTATGGTCATGTGTAAACAGTAGCACACTGATGGATAAACAGTGTTCCTGCTGTGTCCTGTTTGGGAGCTGTAATTATTACTCAACAAATTACTGGGTACCCTGCTGAGACATTATTTCATGCTACCTCAGGTGCACAGGAAATGATTAATTGAATGCCCCTGTAAGCAGCCACTACATTTCAATAGGATTTTATTGTTTTGTCTCCCCTCCATTGGGTATTTAGAAGACTTTTTCATTGCTTAACTATCCCATATCACAAGCATTTGCATCTAAGGCAGAGGGAGGAGATGTAGCCCTTCAAGGTCTGTCTGGGACCATGACTTGGCTACTGTGAGCGTGTGCACCACATCAATTAACATAGGTCATGATTGATGGTTAGTTCTTAAGATGATAAGTCTGAAGGTTTTCCTCCCCACCTCACGCACACATTGGATTAGCAAAACCATTTAACATGACTCTTGGTCACAAAAGAGAACAGTAATCAGGGAACTTGAGCCTCCCAATCCAAATGAGTATGTCTGAGATGGATCTCACCCCTCATATGGCAGTCAGGATTGGGCTAATCAAGATGGGTTAATGGAAATATGAGTGTGGGCTGCTTGTGAGTTAATCCACAGCAAAATTCTAAATTAGCTGTCTGGATACAGAGAGAATTAGGATATTTCATAAACCTTTAAACTGTTCATGGATCATGTATTATTCTGCATTTTAAATCAGTCTCATGCAAATCAGCCCTATGGGAGGAAAAAGGGTTAGTTAGATCCTGATTTCTAACCTGCAGTTTTGCTTAAATTGTGTTTTTCTGGCTCTGATTTACAGACATGAAGTGTAATTCTATAATCTGAACCTCAGATGGACTAAGAAAACATGATTGCTATGGCTAGGGGAATGCTGTAATTCGGATCTGCCTCTGTTCATGCTGCAGTAAAGGAAGAACTATTTTGTTCTTTCATTTTGCTATATTTGCTAGACTTCATCCTGCAGAGAAAGTAGATCTGCAGATAGCAAAAGACAGTTTGCAGCTCCATGAATATATTTTTGTTAAAACATAAACAAGTTCTTGCTTTCAAAGTGGCTTTTAGTGTCCGGCTTCTAAAGTGTCTGTGAGCCTTGTTATGAATGCCTTGATGGTTTCTCAGCTCTAATTTCTCTCCCAGGTAACCAGCACTGTTTCCTGGATAGATTACCTTCAGCTCCCTGGTCAGATGGGTACCAGCACGAGTGCACACTGACTTCTCCACTTATCTCAGCCACAAATGAAAATTAGCCACACATACATGGAAAAACTAATGTGATGAGCAAGTCCTCCTTCTTCTTTTCCCTTGTGCTCCTTAAAGATCCTAATTAATCTCAGTGGAGAAAAAATAATAATCAACACTTCAACAATGAGTTTTTGCTTGAGACCCTGGGCAGTGGTTTTTAAAGCAGCTCGTGGTGGTTTAGTCATGTGCAACTCCTTTGAACTCAGTGAGTGCTGCATGCCTGAAACTGTGCAAAGCAGTTTGAAATTTGTACATACAGCAGTGTATAAAAATTAAGTATGAATGCTGTCTGCTTTCAGGTAGTTTTTCATCCCACATCTTGTACATGAAGAGGCACTAGTTCTGCTGACATCTTTATATGGAAAGAGGAAATTACAGTTTCCCTGCTGTCACCTTCCCATACAAAACATAAAGCTGGTAGTTTCTGTGAAAATTCTCACATCTTATTCAGTATCTTTTCCTTTGTCTATTTTTCTTTGGTCTACCTATAAAGTCTTCAAACTCTAAAAGAGTAGTGTTGTCAGTTTTTTAATTTCTTGGGTGCCTAAAGCAAAAGGGGCTGCACTTAATGTGGCCTCCAAGTACTATATTTAATTTGCGTCCTGTTACTGTGCCCAGGAGAACTATGGATTTCAGCAGCTGAATCTCATTTAGACTGCCAGTGTAGGCTAAGTCAGCATTTTTGTTTAGATTAGAATGATACTTTTGAAGTGAATCTCCTTCCTGTCCCCGATTACTGCACTTTAGTTCACACCAGGGAGCTTTCTCAGCAGGCAGCAGTTTGATCCCTGTGGATGGAAACTAGGCTGAAGTCCTCACCCTGGGAGCACACTGTTGTACCCCTGCTGATGCAGGCTAAAGATCACCAGAAGTAGCCCCCTGAAATGCATACAGTATAGGTGTTGGGTGCTCAGCAGCTCCAGCTGCACTCCAGAGCTTCACACCGGTTGCTCCACACTATTTGGCCATGTGGATGTTGGTGTTTGTTTCTGGAGTCCTCTGCTGCTCTGAGTCACTTTGGGTTGTGTGTGCTCTCTGCTCTGAGCCAGCACTTCTGGGTCAGACAGGTGACTCCAAACAAGGCAGTCCCTAACTGCATGTCTGCACCAAACCCATTATCATTCCATAGCAAAAACACTGCTGCTGTGAGATTTACTAGATATATATGCATAAGGTGAAATGAAGATTACAAATTTTTCTTTCAAAGCAGGTTGACAAGATAATGAATGAATGAATGAATGAATGAATGAATGAATGAATGAATGAATGAATGTGCAGCACATACTGACACTGGATGCCTAATTCAAAAGTCATCCTGCCCATGTTAAAGTCATAATTACCACCAAGTGAGAAAAATATCCATTTAACCCATGCTATATTTATTTTAAGTTGCTTATTTCTCAGCTGTCATGTGCTATCAGATTTCGAGTCCCCTGTTGTCAGGTGTCATTACTTCAGAAGGTTCAGTCAGAAGAACCAAATCACATTTTCAATAACTCTCTTTGTACAGTACTTCAAATTCTTTTGCCCATGATAGGAGATGCAGTATGCCTAACTTGGTAAATGCTTGAAATAATTGAATAAAATCCTATTTTGTGTGCGGAATACGGAGGTTCAAAGCAAATGGTTTCAAATCCAGAGATCAAAATAGAAATGCTACATAATGGGTGCTGCAGGAGCAGGAAAAAAAAAATTCCTTTCATTGTGGTGAAATGCTGGGTACTTTCAGCTTCCCTTGCAGTGATTCTGATTTTTTCCATCACTCTATGTTTTGAACCACAATTTAGATTTAATACTATGCCAAATGAGATAATTTATCTTTGTCTGACTGCATATTTCTGCTTAATCTACTTAACAGATTTCTACAAGCTCTGTCAACCATAAGCACAACTCTACCCTTATACAGATTTGTTTCAGTGCTTGTGGCTGTGTGATTACCTCTCCTGTCTTTGCTTCTGTAAGCTTTCTTCCATGCATAATGGCTTACAGCTCAGTTGTGACTTCTCAAAAAAAAATAAATGTTTTTATTTATTTATTTATTTATTTATTTAGCATGTGGTTATGCTGTTGGGAATATAGCATCCCTTCTTAATCAGGAAGTGCATTTGGAGAATACAGCAAAACTGCTACCCTGCCATGCTTTTCACTAGTACTGTATTTAAGTCCCTTGCAACATGGAGTGTGCAGTTCTCAGTTATCTTTTTGTGCTACAAATAAACAAGCATGGTATTTTGCATATTCTCAAGTTGTGTAAACAGTTGTGAAATTGATTGCTCAGGCAGGCCCTGTGTTCACCAGCCTTGCTCCCACTCAGCATGTGTTTAACATTGCACCTCTGGAAGTGGTTCCAGCTGATCTTAATCTTACTCCACGTCTCTCATGGGCACTTCAAACTATTTATGCTGGTATCTACACTGGTAAATTAACTGTTCCCGAGAACAGTCCTGAGAGCTGATGCCAGCTGGCAGGAATCAGTGGGCTGCTGAGGTTTACTGACATCCCAAGGCTGGGAAGCTCACTCAGCCTGCACAAGAAGGCGGCTAGGTCCCCACTGCACTTGGCAGCCCCTCTGGAGCAGCAGCAGTACTGTGCCTGAGAACCCTTTTGCTTTTGGATAACATGGACAGCTGCAACCCAGAACCTGGAGGTCTTCCCAAGTCTTACTTAATTAACTAATATAGGCATAGCTTTATTCAAGGCTTGTGTGCTGTCTTCCAAGGAAGTTAGTAAGTGAAAGTCAGATTTGCAATTTAAGATTCATGTTTTTCTCAGATGGTGAGATTTCACAGCACTTCCGAAATAAACATTTAAAATTATTCATACTGCCTAGTTGTCATGCAAGTGAAAAAGTGCTAATGGTGTAAAGGGGTTAGAAGTGAGATGAGGTTGCATGGCTGTTCTGTGAAGCACTCAAGTACTGAGCTAAATCAGAAATGTTAGACTTGGAGATCAACATCAGTGCTGTGTCACAGAAAATGGGTATAGAATTACTCCTTTTAGTTAACTTATAGTCCCAATTTCTGTGATAATGAACTAAGCTATGACCCAGCATGAAAGGCACAGAAAAATTTCTGTCTTTGTTCCAGAGTCAAGGAATGAAAAAGGAGCATTTAACAAACCTCACTGATTTCTGTTAGGGAGCTGTTTGCTGTCTTCTATTGTAGTGTTGTTCGACTTTGATATTGAGTTAATGTGTGGTAAGAGATCTCCACGTAACAATTTATGTCTCTTGGATGGGGAGTTTGCACTGATATAATAAGAAAAGAGTTGCATTCATTCAGTCTCCCTGAGTAATTGTTTTAGTTGCCAAATCATTCTTATTTTCAGTAGAGAAAGGGGGAAAAAAAAGTTTTTAAACATTAATCAGGGTATATGGCAAATAGTTATCCCTTTCAACTATTTTAGCACAGTACATGTTTTAGAAGTAGATTCCATTGATAAAATAGTACGTCGCAAGCCAGAAAGTTCTGACTCGTTCATTTTTTTTTTTCAATGATGTATTGCAACAAGGCTTATTCCTGTTTGAAGTTAATATATGTCAACTGATATTTATTTAATCTGGGCAAAAGAATTGCAAGAACAGCGATAGATCGTATTCTGTCTCGTTGCATTTTTCGTCCACTGAAATAGATGGTAACAGGAGCTGGTAGTGGTTTTTGCTAAATAAAGAAAAAAAGAAAGCTGATCTGATCAGTTACTGACTAGCTCATCTCTTTTGGACGTTGTCACCTGTGTCACCTGTTCTTCATCTTTCCATAATGAACAAGATCAGCTGAGAAAGGTGAAGAATTTTTCTGCAATGAAATAAAAATGAGGAGATTGTTAATGCTCTGGTGTTAAACATCATCTCGATAGGGAGCTTCCGTCTCAGTTCAAGATAATAGACAATGAAACTCTAAGACAGGAGCAATTTAAATTACATTTTAATCAACTCTCAGGAGGGAAGGCAGCGTTATGTGAAACTGTTAATAGAACAACAGCAATATTTCTTACTCTATCATTTTTGTGCATTATGCCTGAACAATCCAATGAATTAAAAGATTATCTCCTAATTCAGTCAAATACTCTTCTGTGGCATTTAAAAAAAAAAAATCCCATTCTACCTTCATGACACTCTTTCAGAACAATAACATCAGATAATGAGTCTCTTATCTAATTTCATTGCATTTAAAGTCTGAGGGGGTGAAGGCAGCGTGAATATAAGAAGCAATGTTCTCACTGCTGCATTGTGATTTTAATGGAAACATTTTTTCTTCCTTAGACTTCTATGCGCCCTGTCACTGTTGCTGGAACAACCTATAATCTGTATAATAAATGCTAGAGATTTGGCCTGGAGTCCAGTGAGTAGGCTGCATTTTCATATAGCTTGTTCTTCTTCCAGAAGGCAAACTCAATCAGCAAAATATACCAATTGTAACAATTATTTAGTGTGAGGTATCACTGACAGAGATGAAATGGCAAGTGTGCTGTGCTAATCCCACTTCCCAGGCTGGAAATGGAAACTGCTGATTAAGAGCAGCAAATCAATTTGCTAGCTATAGTTCTAAAAATAAGGTTCTGCAAATAGAAAATTAATGTGAAATGGATAATATTGAATTGATTGATCAGTGGAAATGTAAGAGAAGACAAATGATGTATAACTTTACTTTTCCCTTGGCTAATCAACTTCATGCCTGTATGTAACCAATGAAAGGAGAGGGAGAGAGCACATTAGTAAAAATTAACCAACCACGCTGAACACTGTTCCTCCACAACCCTGAGGAATTAGTGCAGGAAAGAGGGAAAATGTTTTACATGAAAAAAGCTTGTATTTCCCAGAGTCTTGATTTAGCTGAAATAGATCCACTGTGTACTTTATATTATTCCTGAATCCACCAAGGAGATACTGAGAAAGGGCAACAATGGAGTTGGGGGCATTACTGGAGGGAGATGGACCAATGTCTAAGGAACTTGCACCTGTGATCAGGAAGCTCAGGATTAAATCCAGCACAGAGTGAAGTCCTGATGATGTGGATGCCAGTGCTGTTTTCTGCAGGTTTCCCTGGGCAGTTGGCTGTGCTTTGGCAGACCAGAGATGTCAGCAGCCCGCAATGCAGAGCAGGCATGTCCCGATGAGGGTTTGTTGGCATTCTGCTACTGACTGCAGTCACCACAGCACAACTTCACGTTAAGGTCATGAGGCAGCTCCAATCCCAATGCCATCGTGGCTTTGCACAGGCTTTCCACAGCCAGGTACATTCATCAGTAGCTGGAGTGTTTTTGTCAGATCAACGTGTCTTGCCCATATCTGATCCTTCTGCTTGTGGCAGTAATAAGATTCCTGAGACTCAAAGAAGAGTAATTGTCTTTTCAAAATTATTTGGATTTCCTACATGTGAAACCAGTTTGTGATTACTCTGTAATTGTTTTGGGGTGCTGAGATATATTCTGAGGAGAGCTGTATATTGATTTAATTAATCAATTTCCTGAACATGCATGAGTATAATAAACACAGTTGCCAGTCTGGAACGGGCCAGTGTTGATACCCAGCACCGTAAGACATCTAGCTGAGATCAAATCCAGCTTGCATCTAGAGCCATAAGTCATAACAGGACTTTGCTTGATTTCTTGGGGAACTTTTCCCAGAAGAACTGGGAAAGGGAAGGTCTGAGGTGGAGTTCCAGATACGTGCATGAGATGACTGGGTGACCTTATAGATGGCATGTGGGGTTGAACAAACCAGACAGCACTTTAACAAAAACCTGAATGATTTTGGAAACTCTCACCAGAAATGGTGCTTTGAGAGAGCATATAAGTCAGATGACACCAATGGTGCTCTTCATCCGGCTCTACAAGCTAAGCAACCTTGAGGTTCCTGCATTAGGAGGTGATCATACTGATCCAGCACTTGTGATGCATGAAGTGTCCATGTTGTTGCCAGCGCCTGAATTTCTGGAGAGCTTTTAATCTGGCATGGCATATCACCCCAAGGAGAGAACACTGTGCCTGAATCTTCAGAGATGATCTTGTCTCACTGGCTTCCAGTTGTGCTCACTGGCAACCTGCAGTGCGTTGCTGTGCAGCTGCTGTGCAAGCTCAGGAGAACATAAACAACACAGCTGGGAGACAGCACATGCTGTTTCAAAAAAAAGAAAGAGGAAAAAAAGTCTGAAATGCAGCAGCACATTTTTATGAGAATTCCATATGGAAACAAAGCACAATAGAGAATCAATCTCACAAATTACTATTTTTGTGGAAAACCTTCCCTTTTCCCCGATGCTTTCTCTTCAGCAATCTTCCACTGTAATTCCTTACCATTGACTAAGGTTTTTGGCAGCCTGCAGACATGGGTCTAGTCTGCAGCTGGCCTTTTTGGATGCTGCCATCCTGTAGGAAAGGGATGCCAGGACCACCTTATCTTTGCTTTGCCATGACAAAGAGGCAGCGTTAGCAGTCGAGCAGCTCTTAAGGCAGCAGCATCCATCAGCTCAGGGCTGTGGCCAGGACACCCAGCCATGCTCTGCATACACAGCCATGAGTGCTGGAACACAGGCTGCTGGTGTTGAGAGCAAAGACAAAGTATGCTGCTGCAGGCCACATCCTTCCTAGGCTGTTAAGCTTGCAAGACAGCTTAACCTCCTGGTTGGCTTTTCTTCCTGGATTCCCTGCTCTTCCACCTAGCAGTGGCTTTTTTGCACAACATCCAGGTCTCACAGAGCATGTTTTGTTTCCTGGGTGTCACAACAGTAGCTGATGAGAGTTGAGTCTTACTCCAGCAGATACAACCTGCTGATGCTGAAAGCACTGTCTGTTTCCTCCTACTAATTGCATGAAAACTACTCAATCTGCTTTACCCTCCTGCTTCCCTCTGTCTGCTAAGGACTGCAGACCAGGAGCATGCCAGGAAAATAGGCAGAAGTCATATATGGATTTCATCTTTCCAGAGAGACCAGTGGGTCAGAAAAGAGCAGGAGGTCCAAGGCACCAGTGTGCTTCAACATCTTTGATTTCAGAGATGGCTTTTCTCATCACTGCTTGGCCTTTCCTTTGCTCTGTCAGTGTCTTGCCACCCTGGACCAGGTGTGTCCTACAGTCATCTTAAGCTGTGCTTTGTGAAGGCAGGGTATTGTCAGTGCTCTCTGTCGAGATGGAATAAATACCTGCAGAGGGTCAGGCTGAAGTGAGTGCCACAGCCTTCCTGCTGCAGTGGCTTCAGCTCTGCTTTTGTAAAACCAGGTGTCAAGGATCAGACATGTGAAAAGGCAAGTAGTTGTTATAAAGTAATTTCATAAATAAAATAAGTGGATATCAAATCCCCAGCTGGAGTTTTTGCAGTCCTAAGTGCTTGAAAGTCATTAGTCAGGCTCCAAGAAATCCTGAAATTGGCTTAAATAATATGAGATTAGAAAGTGCTTTTGGGGTTCATGTAGCTGCTTTTCCATATTGAAGCATTAAGGGCTCACATGAGTCAGAAACATATTTTTATTAAAAAGTGAAGCAGGGATTTTCACTGAGGCTGCTTCCAGGTTTGAAGAATTCCACAAAATGTGGCAGAACTCACTGAAGCAGTTTCCTCAGTTTTTGATTTGGGAAGGAGAGCAGCATCAGCTTTCAAGGGGTAAGTACTTGCTTCCTCTAACTCCATAGGTGCCAAGGCAGCTGCTCCAGATTTACACTTGAGTGTATGAGACCAGAGTCAAAGTAGACTTCAGCTGACAAAAAATGGTACAATAAATTTATGATTAGTCTTTTCTTTGGTTGCCTTCTAATTACCTCACATACCTCTTAATTTTCTATGTCAGGCTGCAAAGAACAGGACAAAAAAATGTGGACTATTGTATAATGAACATGACCTTCATAGAGTCATGTTTTTTGAAGTAAAGATGATTATTTCTAGTCAATTCCCTTTATATGCTGGCAGGAAGATACCATATGAAGATGAGGATTTTCTTTTGAGATACTCGTGTATCTTCAATAAAGGTAAAATCTTTTCATTGATGTAATCTCTAGCTGCTGCACTGAGGTACACTTTGATAAACGGGCTAAGAATTTTTAAAATTCTCTACCTTCCATATTGATACAAACTAAACTCACAGCACTTTTAATTAAATTGTCAGTGTAGTGACAGTGACATTGAGAAGGTAGTTGCACAGTCATTACTTTTCAATGATGTGTCTTCTTGGTAATTAGGGTAATTCCAGATTTATGAGGATTAAAAGAGCCATATACCTTAAACTTGTTCTTGGATGTTCTTGTAAGAGACTGAAAGTATTGTGTCAAGGTAGTAAAACCAGAGGCAAGGTAATGACAGATACATGATTCTCCCTTTCTGAAATCATGTCATTTGTCTTCTGGAACATTTTTACCCCTATTGTATGTATGGCTGGAGAGGGAGCACAGGCTGCCTGCAGACACAGAGACTGCACTGGCATGGAGGAATGATGGAAGAGTGGTTTCGAGGCAAAAAAAGAGATGCTGGTTACGGTGATGAGAGTCTCCTGCAGTAAAATCTTACCTGCTTTTTAAATGGGATTAATGATTTGGGGCACTTCAATCTAGAGCAATACAAAGGCTGGGGAGTAAGCTCTTGGAGGACAAGTAGTTGCAGCCTGTTCAAAATCAGAGTGCTCTGGTGTTTCTGACATTGATGCTTTGAAACTGAGGCATCCATATCCAGAAAAGAGGTTGGCGGATGTGCCTGTCAAGTTCATTTCCTTCTATTGCCCACATTTTTCTTCACACACTGCAGTGTCTTTGTGTGCAGAGTTTCTGTTCAGCATGCAGACTTGTGCAGAGCAGTGGAGGAGGCCAGGTGGTGGCAGTGCCATGTGTTGCTGCCTGCAGCTCCCTGCCAATGCCTTCCACAGGCAGGGTTAGCTCGGTGCCACTATTCCCCACGTGCCGAGCCCTGTGCTGCCCACCCACCCCAGCAGGACTTCCATTCCTCGCCAGTGCTTCTCCCTGAGACAGCAGTGTGCAAATAAAGCTGTCAGAAAACAGGCCTGAAAACAGCAGGAGCTGAGAAATGAGGTCTCTGGGCAGGATGCAAGGGAGCAGCCAGTGCTGTGATTCTGTCTTGCATGGAAGGGGGCACGTGCACTTCAACCAAGCCCTGGTGTCTCCTGCCCATATCTTTGGTTTGAATAACAGCCTTTTCATGTATCAAAATTAAGGAATGAGGTATTCCTGTATAGATACCATTCCTGTTCCTCAAGTGCCTGTCTCTCTGCACAGGAGGATAGATCCCCATGCACTCTCTGCAGCATATACTCAGTAACTAACTACTGCCTGCCTTTCCACATGTCCAATTATTGACATCTGTTCTTACAAAACCAGACAAAATCACACCTTATCTATCTGGATGGTGACTCACTCACATGCATGAAATACTCAGCTGAGGTAATTGCCACTGATCCCAATGCAACTCCTGCTTGGAGGATTGAAGGTTTAATTCCTTGACATAATACACACCTGCCACGGTGGGTGGCAGCCAGAATAGCCACTACCAGGAAGTCCTGGGTTGCAGGCAATGGTGGCACAGCTGTTCCCGGCCACACTGGGGCTGAGGCTGTATCCAGGGTGTCTGGAGCTGAGCAGGACCACAGGCATTGTTCTCTTTCCCTGAACTGGGGCATGTTTTACCCACTGGACCAGTTGGCTTATGGGTGCAGACGTCCTTTAAATTAAAATCTTAATCACTCAAGAATGCCTCATCATTCTAAAGGAAGATGCATAAATGAAAATACAAACAGTGAGCAGAAGGTGGTAATTAATGTCCACTGCACATGTGCAGCATCACTGATAATGTTGCCTGGTAACAGAGGAAGGGGTGGCAGAGCCTCACCAGGAGCCAGTGGCAGCCTGTGAGTCCTTTTCAAGTCTGGAGTTTTGCTCAGGGGAGAGAGAGAGCCCCACTGACAGCTCTCTCCTCCTTATTGACCCCCATTTACAGATGTACATGCATGCATACATGCATACTGACATTTCTTTTGGGGCTGTAAAATGCCATCCTGAATAAATAAATACATGTGCTTTCTCTTTTCATCTCGTACCAGACACTTGTGTTTGGCTGTGAGATGCCTACAAAGGGCTTTGAATAGCAGCATGTTCCAGTGGGGGAAATTTTTGCATCCTGTTCCTTTGATCATGATAGCATGGTGAGAAGGAAGCAGACTGTCTTCATTTCTGTAACTAGGTAGGGTGCCCAACTTGACAAGGAAAAACAGTTCTTACCCTACCAATTTGTTTTTTTTGACCCAAGCATTAGAACAATTTATGCATTTGTAAGTGCATTAGAAAGAAGCTTGAAATGAAAATTGGCAAATTTCTCAGGAATCAGCATTCTTTTTCAGTCCTTAACATATTCTGTTCTATGAAATTATAATCTGTTTTCCTTGGGGTTTTTTTCACTATGTTTTCCACAGTTACAAGGCTAGTGTCCTTTTGTGTTCCTGCTGCAGTACATGAGACTGTTAACTAAAATTTGTAAACCATGAAGAAGCAAAAACATTTTATTGTTGCAGCAGCTCCCAAGGCCACAAAAAGACACTCCTGAATTTACACTCCTGAATTTACACTCCTGAATTTACACTCCCAGCAGGCTGCAGCACAGATTTTTAAGTCCCACCTGGTGCTGAGAGCTCAAGACTCCCAGAAACCACATACACTGTCAAGTAAAACGTGCTCTCACAAACAACATTTCCATCTTTTAAGAATGGAACTAATTGTATTAGGTGTTTCAGTGCTGATGTGAGTCAGGCAGATTATAAATGGTTCTCACCAGCTCTCACAGAAGTCAGGATAGTCTGTATCTGCAGTTGAGAGGTACCCCTAAAGGATGTGTATTTCCTTTTTTTCAACACTACCCTGTGAATTCAAATAAACTCCTTCCTGCCAGAGGTGTGGCAGAAATTGCTGGTGGCCAGCACGAGCTTCTGGGAGCCATTAACATCTTTATTAACTGAGTTTTGCAATTCATTCAAGAAATAGTTTGTTGCTTTCAGTAATTTGTAAATGTTTTATTAAAATGTTGATGGCGTTGACTGGAAGGGAAATAAAAGGATTTTTAATTTCTAAAAAGCCTGTAAGTAATTACCACTTCATGCCTAGGAAACCATTCAACTGCAGTAGAGCCTCAGATCTTTTTTAGCATCTACCTCTAGCTATTTTTCAGAGTATAGAAGATTAGAATTAAGAAAACCTATTAAACAATTGAATGCAAGCTTTTACAATAACAGTAATCTAATAAAAGATTAATGCATCACAGCAGATCTGTGTGTGTTGCCAGTGGAAGGTTTCTGACTGAGCCATTAGAGGTGTCACTTTCATCACAGGCTAATGACTAGATAAATAAAACAACCTCACGGTAAAAGAGTTTCAGAAGGGTTTTTTATGGTAATAAAAATTAATTGCCTACAATCAAAAGTGAAAATATGAGTACACAAGAGAGATCCATTATTTGAAGTGAATCATAAAAATTGTGAGGAGAATTAAAAAGTTACAACACAAACAACGTGATTCCTATCACCACGATCTAAGTTTGCAACGAACAGCAGTTACCAATTTTGTTTTGAAATTACAGCAACACTGACTGAGGACAATAAAGAATAAAAATACCTTCTTTTAAAGGCACTTTCCATTTACAGACTGCATTATTCAGGGACCAAGTGCTGAATCGACCAAAAAACGTATTATGTTTAAAATCATGACTCAAACAAGTTCGCAGGAATGATATGCAGCCACAGTTCTAATTACTCGCAGTACACGGGATAGATGGATTTTCTGCTCACTTGGGATTGTCACAGCAGCAATGAACTGGGTGTTTTTGGGCGAGAGACTTAGTGAAATACAACCTAGCACATTGAGTAGCTATGAAATTGGAGGGAAGGTTGGACACTCTGAACGGTGTTTTTCTGCAACTCTGAAGCCATGAAATTGAACAGCAGCCAATCCCTTTAAAAGACCGCTCAGTAATGAGCTGTAAAAAGCAGGATAGTTCAGCAAGATGCTGCTTTATAAACAGTAGGAGAGAGATTTTGGCTAGCAGACAAACTGCTTCCAGCATCTTGATGAAGCAAGCATCGTTTTCCTGCTGGGATGCTGCCCATTAGCATCAATCCCGACCACTGCGCTTCGGGTCTTCCAAAGGAGTATTTTACACTAATGACATTAACAAATAACAAATTCAGATAGCACCTTTTAGCCTTACTGTGTGTGGTTTATCATAACTAAACACAACAGTAGTCACAACATATTCTGAAGTAAAGTTAGGACATGGAAATACAGTAACACCTCCACAACCTGGTGTGGGGTTGATGATCTGATCTTAGTGGGAGCTTCAAGCCATGGCAGTTGGGTTGCTGTTTAATAATGCACAATACAGCTTCATGGCTCCCTGCACTGAGGAAGAGAACCCAGCCAGCAAAGGCTGTTTATTTTCCTTTCCTCTATTTGCTGTTATCCAGCCATATTGGGTTTTTTCCAAAGATCTGCCTTTGCCACACAAAACACGTGGCAATGTTGATAGCTGTAAGGAAATTATTTGCTGGAGGTTGTTGTGAATGGTGTCCTCTCTCACTCTCAATGTAGAGCACAGCCTGGTTTGGTAGGGTTCCTCCCTGACCACCTGCTCACTTTGAATATTTTCTGATGACAGTCTAGCAGGATAAATGCCAACCATCAAAACTTTTGTTTAATGCTGTAGTGTGAAGCTAATTGAGCCCCAGCAACCATGGGGGAGTGACAGAGAAAAACAGGTAAGCACAGCAGGATGGACTTGGGTACCATCTGGATTCAGGAGTTCTTCATTACCTGGGTTTTCTCATTTTCTCCAAATTACTTCTGCTAGGGAGGGGTTATCCCCTGGAATTGTACTTTTGTTAGGTACTAGAATACATATTAACATACTGAACTTTACGTGTTCTCATTTGGTGATCTCTGCATAGGAACTCACAGTTTAAATGGATCTGGGAGAAAACTTACAGAAAAGTTCATTTTTCTCTCACATAAAATCTAATACATTTCTAATTTGGGCCATTTTGTTAGATCTGTGGTCTTTGGGCCAAGTTTTTTAATCACTGTGCCTCAACACATTAGTTCCTAAGAGCTGAATTTGGTTCAGAAAAGGAGTCAGCAAATAAAAAAGTAGGATTTTTTCCTTGTAAGTTATTTCATTCTGGACATTGAGAAGTGAGTAACCTTCATAACATTAAATTTTGAAGCACACAGGCCCTGTTTGCCTTCATTTTGCCCACAGTTGGGGCAGCATATTTTGATTAGCCAGAGATGATTTAGACAATCCTTTAAAAGTCTGGCCAGTTTCATCAGTCTTTGTGAGCCTACTGAGCCCACCCAGTTGTTTTGGAAAGCACCAAAATCAGATACTTTGGAAGTTTTTGTCTCTCAGAAGCTAAAAATGCTCACAAACAGAAGGGTTTATCTACTGGTGGCAAAGTTGTGGTTTCATCTTAGTGCAATATTTGAGACAGTGTCTTGGCTAATCCTGTTCTTCCTGGATGCTGTTAGCTGCAGCCCCATGGAATGTAAACCTGCTGGTGACCTTCTGTGCAGCTATGAATGTCTTACCTTAGCCCTGCTCTCTCAAGTGCCTGTGACTTTATGGTGTATTAGAGGGGAAAATGGCTCATAAGGATCTTGGGTATCCAAATCCTTGTGTTCACTTGTATGTCAAAGCTGTTGAAACTGGAAGGATTCTCACGTGCCATATGTAGCTGATTGGATGTACCTCCATCATCTATGGCACAATAACAAGAACAAGATGCAGGCCTAGAAACTGACAAAAATGCAAACCTTAAAGCTGCCAAATTAAGTAAATTTGTCAGAGAAGCAGTGAGAGCATCTGCAGGCTGCCTCATGAATTTCATAAGGAAGAGAATTCCACCAAATTGGGGCCAGGCATATTCCAGATGGCACAGATGGTTTAGCAAGTGGCAGATTGGAAACAGAACCCAAATTATGAGCAAGTACATAAACAGAAATCAAAATTTCTCCAATAGGTAGGAGTCAAAGTCTGAAGGGTCTTCAGAGACAATAATAACATGTTAATTTTAAGCCTTAAGAAGTAGCCAAATTGAATGCCTGAATAAGGATGGAAGATGACAAGTTGTGAGAAGAGCTCATAACTTTTCAATAGCTGCCAAGTTTGGAGTGGATTCTCAACAAAACAGAGGCAGAAAAAGGCCCCCCAAATGCAGCTATAGTCCAACCTGTAAACTGCAGGAAAACAAGTCAAGATTTTGTTAGCTGGCTCATTGCAAAACCAGTCTGAAAACTGGATGGAAAAAATGACATTGTTGTCTTTTTTAATCAAAATCCAATTCAGACTGGCTTTTATGAGAGCCAATTTATAGATGGGTGAAAATGTGTAAATTATAAAAAGAGTAAGTACCCATGACCACATGAAGAAAATGTGTGAAAACAATAGGAGCAATGAAAGAAGAATCAGAAGTCAGAATATTTCAATATCCATAAGGGACAGAAGGAAATCACAGCAAAGCTAATCCTCAAAATGGCATGTGGGGAAAAGTGAGAGGAATCTTAGCTCTGACTTTAACAAAAACTGATTATTTTATTCTCCAGTAATAGAAGCCACCATATGTAATGTCTTAAAATTCAAGACAGCAAAACATTTTAATTAATTGAATAATTACATTGTAGGGGCAGTATAAGAGCTTTTGAGTGAAAATAGCAATTACAGGTTTTTGTGTGTGTGTATATGTACCTGTGTGCACACACAGATGTGTTTATACACACAGACATGTAAAATGCATGGATAAAATTTTATAGCTGCAAGTGTCTCCTACTCCCTTTAAGCCAATGGCAATGAGGCTTTCAAAAAGCCATCCCCTTTCTGGCAATGCTGTCCTTCATTGCTGATGAATCCCTAGATGTTAAACATGGGCTGTGGTCCTTATTCATGTGTGAGAGTTGGTTTTGTGGCCCAGGGAAGGACTTCTATAGAATCAGCGTGATGGGGAAGGTGCTGTGGAGCTGGCATGCTCTCTCTTAATACCTTCTAGACTTCTCCTGGCATTATGGACAACAAGTATTTTCCTGGTAAAAGGTCAAAATAATAAAAGCAGTGGTGGTTTGCTGTTTCAGGCATGGTTAGCTCTTCCATGTGGTCCTTTTGCAGAGGGGCTGTGGTCATTCTTTTTCTGCTCTTTTTTAAGGAGCTGAATATGTTCCACCTCCTATAGCCACGTGAAGAAGGCTGGAGAGCCTCAGTAGCTCTGCTCTGTCCCACCACGTTCACTCACATTCCCCTTCCATTTTCAGGGTTGCAGAGGGCCACTTAACCTGATAGGTTTTGTTTATGCTTTTATCTGGCCAAGTGCACTAAATGCACATCCCCAAGATCCAGGTCAAGCTCTAAATTTATTCTAACGTGGATCCAAGAAACTGTTTTAAGCAGGGCTTGCTCCATAGTACTTTGATGTAAAACTGTATCATAGCTCTTCTGTCACCCACTGTCAGAAAACCTTTTGTTCAAAGAGAGTGTGTTTGGCCTATGAACAACCCATAAAAGGTCTGAGAAAATTAGTGGGGGGAAAAAAGTGTATTTATGTTGAGCAGTTTTGCCTGCTGGCCAGGCAGGTCACCTCTTTTTTCATGTTTTAATTTGGTCTATCTGCAATATCATCTCTATACTATGTCCCTGGTTTCTTTATTTTCTTGTCAGTCTCTGCCCTCCTCCTTGCCCCACCGCCTTTCTGAATTTCTTTGATATTCAGATTGACTCCAATATGCTCTCAGATCAAGCAGCGGAAAAAAAAAGCAGTAATTTAGGCAACGTTATAAATCCCAGATAGGCACTAGAGGTTTCTCTCCATATCTGCCTCCCTCCCCTCCAAACATCACCACAATGTTTTCAGGGTCTGATATTGCCTGCTTCCTCTATCTTTCCTGAATAAGGGAGAAAAATCCCTGGTGGGTGGAGAACGCAGAGACCCTCAAGCCTCTTGGCTCCTCTGATGTGCAGCGCGTGCCAGGAAGGAGGGGAGGGAGCACTGCCAGGGGGACACACGTGCTGTGTTCCTTGGGTAAAGGCAGCAAGCCTGCAGCTTAATGAATCAGCTGCTTTCATCTGGAGAGGGGCTTGCACAACGTCCCTAATTGGATTTCTCTGAAGGGCTGCGGGTCCCAGATCATCGCCTGAAAGGGGGAGATGGTAACAAATGGGCATGATGTGTAGTGCTTAAAGGAAAGGGAGGGTGCTGGGCTGGAGGCAGTGTCAGCACCAGCCTCGTGTGGCTGCTGTGATATGATGGGTCCCACATCAGTGATGGCATCTCAGGCACAGCAGGAGACCCTATTAAAAATAGGAGAAAACTGCCAGCCTTCCTACAGCAACACAACCTCCTGTGTGACAATTTATCCAACCCCAAAGGATGCCAGCATCCCTGGGGGACATCTGCATTCTCACCTCGCTCCCCCATCACTCACCCTGACTGAAGTCGTGCCATCCATCTTTAGGCTCACCCCGCTGACTCCACTGTCTCTACAGGGTGTGTGATGTGGATGCTGAGGGCACTGGCAGGTGGTCTCTTGGGAGCACCTGGTCATGAGGTAGGAGCCTGCATTAGGGCTGTGCCAGGGAGCAGACAACTGACAGCTAATTAAACATGGCTTTAGGCTGTAGTCACTACACCTCTGAGAAGATGATTAAAGGAAGAATGCATTGACGTGTTCTCTGTTAGAACAAAAGTGTTCAAAGTCTCCATGTCTGTCCCATCATATGTGGAGGTGGAGGTGTTCTTTCAACAGAGGCTTGTGAAAATACGTGGTGGGCTCTCACTAAGTGAGAAGAGGCAGATACCAAGAAGTTTTTGTGGGAATTCCCCTGCAATTCCTCGGATGACCATATTTTGCACCTCCTGTAGTTGCTGTTGATTTCAAAGAAAGCAAAGAGACAAATTGGGTTTCTATGTGTGTGAGAGAGTGTATTCACTGGTGACAGCTTTGTCAGAAACCAAATGGAGTCTTTAAACTAGGAGAAGATTATCTGACCTCTCTTTTTTTTTCTTATTCCCCTTATTATGACTGTTAATTTTTCTAAGTAGTTTTGTTCTTTCCCTTTCACAGTTCCACCTCAGATGCTTGATCCTGCCTAGTACTGTCTCTCTGACCTCACAGTCTGTTGCCATGGAAATTCAGCTTGGTAACTTCAGTGATGGATTAGGCAGAAGACAAAAGATAGACTGGATAGGAAACTGTTACCAAAAAGCCATAAAATAAAATTCCCTAACACCAATGTAGCATTAAGAAGCAAGCATACTTTGTTTGGTGGAAGATGCTCAAAGGGATATTTCCACCAAAATATCGCCCATGCTGAGTGCAGAAAAGGTTCCTCCTGTTTATATACTATAGTTTACATACATATTCATTGATTTCCCAGAAGAAATATACATATGATAATCATTTCCTCAGAGTCATCAGCACATTTCCTCCCCCATCAGCATGTGTGTTCTCTTGTCCCAGGGGTCTCTCTGGTGAGCTTTGGTGGTCACCAACCGTAAAGCTGTAGCTCACTGCCTGATGAACTCGATATAACTTCCCAAAAATGGAGCTGAGGTGGCACAACTAATCTAGTTCATTACTTTGGAGACCCTTGATCAACAAAGTGTATTCTCCCATCCCTCTCCTTGGTTAACGTTTAACACAATCCTTCTCACTTTGCGGTTTCCTAGGCTGATGGTTTTGCAAAACAATCATTGTTTTTTCCCTACCACCTGAGCAAACGGTTCTTCATCTGGCAACAAAATGAATCTTCATTTGCTAAAAGGACAAGGTTGGTTGTGGCTGTGCTGCTACCCAAGTCTGAGGAAGCTGATCAAGTCCTGACTCTGGATTTGCCACACGATGCCTGGGATCCGGCTCTGGACCAGCTCATGTGTGACTGCACCAGGAAAGTGGTATACCTGGCAGCCCAGTGCTGGAGGAGGGGGTTCAGTCTGTGCCTTTGCCCACCACAGGTGGGTCACATCTCAGTAGCTTGCAGACAGGTGCCAGAATTTCGTCAGCATTTCATCAGCCCCTGCTGGGAACCAGGGCTACTAGGGCTCCAGTGGTCTATATGGCTGCAAATCCTTGATGTACCAAGCCAAAGCACACAAGGCTCCCTGAAATACTTGCATTTCTGTGGAAGGTCTTACAGAAATCTGCCAAGAAGAAGCTCTCTGTTATGAAGGCAAGGCCAGATGTCCATTTAATGTTTTGTCTTACTGCACCTTATCTTTGCTGTAGAAAGTTGTGATGGGTATTCCTTGGCCTGCTTGGTTTATGTGGTGATTTCAGTGGGTTTCCAAGAGGGTGGGCTGCTGCTCCCACACAGTGCTGCACGTGTTTCTGAGGGTGCATGGATAGGGCCAGTTGTGCAGCACTTTGCTGATCAGCTCCTGAGAACCCTGCAGCTTCCAGGACACTGCTTGACATTTTGGTACAATCTGACGCCTTGCAGCGTGTGCCCAGGGCGCTGTATTGCTGTCACTGTGCTGGATGTGGGCCAAGCATCCAAAGGGCAGTGAGCTGGTTAATGTAGTGATCACGTTGCATCCTAGTCTCTCCATATGACAGAGCTTTCCATTCCTGTTCATGACTCTGCCACGTTTTTCTCTGAGGGCAAATGTGGCTTAAGCAAAGTGGCAGAAGGGAAAGAGACTAGTCAGCCTTCATCAGGGAAAAGAGAGATCTGTGGTGTAAAACAATAATATTTGGGAATGTAAACATCAGGAGCAACTCTCACCACTGCTGGATACAGTCTGTCTGGTCTAATAAATCTTTGAGGACTGGGAGCCCAAATAAGCAATGGGAGTGTTGGAAAATTAATAATCCAGTGAGGGTCAAGAAGCCTTGGGGTGGCAAAGACTTCCATGTCCAGTCCAGCAAAAAGAAGGGGGAGCTGACATATCTCAGAAGAGGAGGTGCCTGTTCTCTGAGGGATGAGAGGTGCAGCAGCTGGAGACTGCAGCTGGCTGCAGGCAGTGTTTAACAGCTGGCTTAGCATCCAGCACTACTGAAGGGCAGAGCTGTCCTCACACTGTGGGAGTTATTTGGGTTCCCAGCATGATTTTATGCTCCTGCCAAGGATTAGAGCAGTTCAGGGCCTCTGCCATTCTGTGGGGACAGAGTAGGGCACAGGAGCTTGTACAAAATGAGAGCCAAGCTAAAGGTTTTGACTAAAGCCACTTTAGATTGGTGGATCCACTGATGGCAGTGGCCCCAGGATCAGACCTTGAGTCTTTGCATCTTGTCTTGAACAAACACGGATATTTTTTAATGTGGGGTTATGTCATCCTGAGAATTTGCTAGCATTCCCAGCCCTGAAATGAACTCTGGAGTCTCCAGCTGCACCTGCTTCCCCTGGTTTTATGCAGACTGAATTTGGTGGTATTGCTCTGTGCTCCGTGGGGCAAGGGCTCTCAGTTGCTACGTGCTGGTAGTGGGCACAGGCTCATGGAAACTTGCTTCTGGCTGCTTTTTCCAGTTTCTTGGGCACAGCTTGGCCTCATGAACAAGCAGAACATGAGCAAGCAGAGCAGGAAGGAAGAGGGCTGTGATGCACCCATCCAATTTCTTCTTTGTCATAATCCTTTGTTATTGAATTGAGTATTGTATTTTAATGGAGAATATATAAACATTGTTCATGCAATGCACTGCTCATGCCATACATTTCCTGCCATCAATCTGAAATAAAATACTGATTGATATGATCAGTATTTGATCAGCAAAGCTGTAATATCACCAGATGAACCAGAAGAACTTTCAGCTCAGTGGCAGAATCCTTTCTTAATGTATCTATACAATACTTCAAAAATATTTGCAAGGGATTTATTTCCAGTTGGGTCTAAGTCCTTCAGCAAACTGTAGATTTATGACCTCTGCCATGTGCAAAATACCTTCTTTATACCTCATATCAGCTTCCTTTCAAACCAGATGGTACTTAGAGTTTATGGCGTAGTACATTATAGTCACTTACCATCATGTATATTGTGTTCTTCCATGGCTCTAAATGTTAAAGGACACCTTTTTGCCCTATTTGAAAGGAGGGGGAGAGTAGAAAACACATGTATTAGCAAAATTGCTGTCATTTATTTCATCACATCAAGGTTGAAATAACCAATCCATTATAAGAGAGGTAATACATCATTCATTATTTGCTGCTTGCTATGGCAAGCCACTGGCTCAGCACATACAGACTTATGGATTTGGTATGTGGAAAACTGTAATGAATGTGCAGTTGTGATGAGCAAACTTGATGCTAATATTTACTGCTCTACACAACTGCTGTATATCAACTGCTTCCCCCTCCCATCCTTTTTGCCCCCCTCTGTACATGCAGGCAAATGTTCCAGCTATTTAATTTCCATCCCAGCTATCACTCAGTAGCAAGCTCATCAGCAGGGGCTCCGACTCTTTAGGGGACAGAAATAGAACAGAAACGTGAGGGAGGCTGGTTTGCCATGCTACTGTGTCCTCCTCTTTGGCTGCTGTTGTGCCTGTGTGCGAGGGCACCTCCAGAAAGATGCTGCCTGTGAGCTTCTCTGTCTATGAAACAGTTTAATCAAAATATTTTGGATCAACTGGAGGATGTCTGGCTATGCAAAGCCACAGTGAAATTTGGCATCAAATGTTTTGAACTACTGTAACAACATAATACCTTATAGTTGTGTAATATGTATATTACATTTCTTATTTTTGTATCTAGAAAGACATTAAAAGGTATATGTGATAGATAGATAGATAGATAGATAGATAGATAGATAGATAGATAGATAGATAGACAGCCAGACAAATAGATCTACTGTTGTATTCTTACAAAGCCACCTGGTTGCAACACCCCATAATACGACCCTTTATTTAAGCCCCTGCTCCATTCATGGCAGGGTCAGAATGAGGCATAAACAGGCTGGACTGGCTGTGTGCTGCCCCACTGTGAGTGGGAGGAGGACAGGACACCGTGGGGACACAGAGGCTGTGTCCTTGTGCTCCCAGGAGCTGCAGACAGCCCTTGAGCAGCTTCATTAGAGGGTTCCTCTGGCAAGTCCTGGAAAGGCAGGGATGGGCAGGGCAGTGTGCCTGATTTCAAGGCTTGGGTGACTTTCCGTGTGTTCCCTGATAATCTTTGCTTGCAGCCTGTAGGTTCCTTTTGAAGTAAAGCAGAAATGTCTACATACACAAGCCTGTTCAGTCACCTGTCTAGTGATGCAACAGGGCATGCTTGAGGCTTGGTGCTTACAGTTTCTGGACTCATTAACTCCATGTTAAGGAAGTGGAGCCATAAAATTAATTAACCCTGAATGATGCATCAGCACTCCCTATGGTGCAGACATCAGCCCTGTACCCTCATTTTTGCAGTATGGACAGCAAGAGCACACTCCAGGATTTGTTCTGGTCAGAACACAGCTGCTCCACATGCACATCCAAGGCAGCTGAGCCTGTGCTAAACCACCTGCCCTTTGGAAAGGCAGGGAGAAACACAGCATCACCTGATCACCAGTGTAAGTTGTTTCATATGCAGTGCAACAAAATCATTACTGCTATTGCAGAGTATCATTATTTTCAGGATCTGAAATGTTTTTGTAATAAATTTTTCCTGTTTTCCTGAATGCTGACTCGCAGATGGTTTATAACTACCGCTGTCCTATTATTTTTAAATTAGAGTGCTGTAGGCTCACTGAAAGTCTGAGTGGCAAGCCTCCTATTAATTTGTCTCTCCACCTTTCAGCATTCCCATGTCACCCACTTTAGTCAAATGCAAGTTGTGTGGTGAACCTTGGGGAGCAAATCCCCATAAATATGCAAGCAGTGAAACCTATTTCTAAAGAGGAACAGCTTCACTATTATGCTTGGTTTCTCAAAACAGCCAGAAGATAACAGGTCCAAATGTGCCCTCAGCTCTGTTTCTGTAACCCCTGTGATTTTAGTGCATTGCAGGTGCCTCATGGACAGGCAGATCCTGCTCCTCCACGTGTGTTGTTTTGCCCTGATCATCCTCAGAGCACCAGGATGAGACTGAACCTGACAGGGAAGCCTGGTGGCACAGGTGGACTATGCAGGCTTTTTGTTTTAGAACTGTGAAGCAAAAATGGCAGAGAAGGTACCTGGGTCCTTGAGCTGTCTTCTGCCCACAGCACTTGCCCTTCATCACCATAAAAAATGTATTTCAGCATCTCAGTGACCCTTCCTTCTGGTGATCAAGATATGGGCATTTGTGTCTCAGTATTTCTGTATTTGCCAGGAGAGCTTGAGCAGGAGCAAAACAAGTCATTCATGGCTCACTAGAGCAGTGAGTGGTTGCAGCTTTTGACAGTGTGACAACTGAGTAATAACATGTTTTCACATGGTGGCCCCGTGTGATGTCCTCAGTGTCTTCATGCTGTGCTAGAGATTCCCTGTCCCAGGGAATGACATGTGAAACGGGGTGGTTACATGGTGTTTCATAACCTCTGCATTTGGCTAAGGATGTGCATGCAGTTAGGCTGCTCAGAGGGTTTTCAAGTGCAAATAATTTTTAGCTGAAAAGGGACTAGAGGAAAATCAGCTTTTTTATTTGTCTGTGTATCTTATATGCAGCAAAAGAAGTTGGTTTTTAATCCCCCAACTCATATTTCTCCTTGCACCTTCTGATATGAGTTCCTGGAGTTGGGGGGTTTACTTCCAGTGGCTCGGACCTTTGAAAACCTCATTTGCTCTGTCAAAGCTGCAGAGGACAAGCATGGGTACAAGTATTCCTTGGAGAATGACTGGATGACTGCAGTGTTCCTGCAATGCCTAACATGGAGGAAGCTCCTCACCTGACCAACGTGTTCCACTGTGAAAGACATAAATACATCAGATGACAGTAAAACCCCTGGGCAGGCTTTGTGAGCGTGGCTCTGGCTGTGGTCTGGGGTGCAAGGTGCAGCTTGAAAGATGGGGCTGCCAAAGCAGGAGGTGAGCAGGGATCTGGGGGAAGTCCTACAGACGTTCCTGACAGTCATTGTGGCAGGGTTCCTGTCTGTGAGACATAAGGAACAGATGAAAATTTCCCTGAACAGCCTATGATTATCTGATGCTAAGAGCAAAAATGTCTCTTGTAGGAAAGTAGCAAGCCACAGTCCTACTCAGGAGCATGCAGGCTCTTCCAAAGCTAATTTATGATGGAGGTGTGGGAATTATTAATTACTTCTGTGGAAACAAAACCACTGTCAGTGCTTCAGATTGGTTTCTTTTTCCAGGCTCTTCCCCAGTTTTCACTTGTTCCTAAATTTCTCAAGAAAGTTCCTTGAGGGGTAGCAATGTACCTTTCAGGCTTGGCTCAGTATAAAGGTATTTTGAGAACTCTCAGCGAAAGCAGCCTGACTGTTTTTATGATATGTGGGTGTGAAGAGAAACCAGCTATTCCTATTTGTTCCGGTTGCAGCTTCTCTGACCTCATAACTCAAGGAGAGCTGACGCTAGGAAATTTGAACCCAGCTTGTTTTATAGACCTCAGTGATGAAGGAGAAAACAGTTCATGTCTGAAGAAAATCAATTCAGTATTTCTGGAGTTGGGAGCAATTAGAATTGAAGGCCAAATTTTGCTTTGAAATACTGCAGCACAGCCCCAGTGAAATGCCAGTCCGAGGGCAGAGCTCATCCTGGCACAGTTTGTACATATTGATGAAGAATTTAATTTTTCCTAGAGTGTTAAACAGAGGTTGAAGGGAGGAATGTCAGATTTATTCTGCTCTGATGCCAAACTGTGGGCCAAAATATAAATAATGTTCATTCAGCACAGAGTAAAATATCTCAGCCATGTCAATGGGAGGTTTGTGCAAGGATCAGAAAGAGGATTTTGCCATATATACAATTAACTTTTTCAGCTAACATTATTTATTCTGAACATATTTCTTATATCCAGTTATTGCTTGGTAAGAAAATATGCCATATTCCATTCTTACTTTATTCTGTTCCCCTTTTTCCTTTCTCTGTCTTTCTCCCTACCCCCTGTCTTGGGGTATGTCCTTCGTTCTTCCTTCTTCCTTTCCTTCCCTAGAGCAATTCTCTAAGGCTGCTATCTGCAGAGGTTTCCCTAATAGCTTAACCCATTCCAGGGAGTTAATGCTGGAGTTTAAGTGTCATTCTGGGGCTTTGACTCGACATGTTGGTGGCAGTAGAGACAGACAAACTTTCAACTTTTAGAAACCCAGAACACAGGTATGGATTAGAGGGATCCGTCACATAAATCCATTGGGTGAGTTTCAATGAGCCTTTGACTTGGGTTTTTCATTGGGTGAATTTTGTTGTTTCTGTCAGGCTGAGCCCTTGCGTGAAATTCCATTAAAAATTCCACCAAATCTGCCCCTTCATCTTCAAATAAGCTTCTTGACCTGAGAAAAACCACTCTAGACTGCAAATCGTTAAAGGGAACAGACATATTAAAACCCCTAAAACCCATAATGTATTTACAGAAAGGGGATTTTCCCAGCTCCTGCCTTTATTGAATTCTCACGTGCTGTATCAGGCAGACTGCAAATGAACAGCAGTTATGAAGTCAAGTCTTCCTACTCCTAAACCATCAAAAGACACCTCCACAAATGACCCAGCCATCCCCTGACATCTCTTGACAGAATTCTCTGCATAGTCCTCCAGGCCTAGCTGAGGTCAGTTTGTCAGCTAGGGCTCTGTTCCACCCAGTTGAAAGGGATTCTACTTCTTGTGGTTTGGAGTCAGAGCACTCTGTTCTTATGCCTCAGCTGAGTGTGAGTTGGCATGACGTGCATTTGGGGTTAAGCAAATGTGGTTGTGGCTTCACTTTGCATTAGGAGGGACCCTTTTAAATGGATTTTATCTTCATAAGCTGCATGCCATGTGTACATGGTAGAAGATTCTGCCGTATGTAGAGATAATGCCTCCAAATGAGTAATTTTCCTTAGGGTCTGTAATAGAGACCGACAAGGAGACTCAAATGTCTGGAGTTTTATCTTTTCTCCCAATGGAGATGATGCCATGTGGACACTTCAGACCCACCTCAGGATGCTGCATCTGATTCATGGTACTGTCTTCCTTGGGCAGCTTGTGTCAGTAGCTTTTTCTAACTTCCAGCAAATGAAATACCTTGATTTGTTTACTGGGAAAGGAGGTAAGACCTAAACTGCAATAGATTGGGTTTTTTCCCAATTAGTTTATTGATAAAAACATGAACAAAATATAAACATGAAATATAAATGTGTGTGTTAATTATAACTAACAGTGATATGCCCAGACTTATTCCCCCACAACTTCTGCTGTAACATACCTGTGCCTGTGGGTGCACAGGAGGGGCAGAGAGAACTCTTCAGCATGATCATACACACATCACAGGAGGACATGTAAATGCATCCCACCAGGTGCCTGCTAGGAATGGATTTGCATAGCTGCCACCAGCAACTCTTGGTCTGTGCAGGGTGAGCTGGATCATATTCATGCCTGTGAATGAATGAATGAATGAATGGGTGATTAAATTTTGGAGGGGTAGGGAGAAGCATGATCCTGGTAATGGACTGTGCCACCAAGATGAGACTGGGGCTCTGGAGGGGTCAGTCTGCACTGCTGGCTCTAAGGATGTGGTAATGACAGAGAGCTCTTGGCCAGCTGTCCAGCTACAGAGCCAGCCCCACATGGCTCCAGCTTGGCAGTGCTTTTTGGGTTTCAGTAGGGTCAGGTCTACAGAGCCTGCAAGACAGTTGATATGTGTGTTGCCTGGGCCAGGAAATGAAAATGAAAGGTTGGGTGGGACCTGCTCACCCCACAGGTCCTGCTGCTGGGAAAGCCAAATGAACCTCTTCCATCCATCCATCCATCCATCCATCCATCCATCCATCCATCCATCCATCCATTCATTCATCCATCCAGTGGCTGGAGAGCTGTGTTCCACCAGCTCTTTACCTCCACATTTTGTGAATAATTAACATTCTCTAGAGCTACATAGCCTCTGTGGAATCACACAGGAAAAGTTTTAGCCTGCTGTAGAAAAAGATCTGAATTGTCATTAAAACTTAAAGGATTTTAAAGAATAATTTCTGATGCAACTTGCTGGTTTCATCCCGGCTAAGCTTTCCCCGTGACTTTTGTCCCATATGGGCTGCATGGCAGCAAGCAGGAAAGCCCTGATGCAATGTGCACCTGGTGCCTGGCCCCAGAGCTTGTGGTGCCCTCTCTTTCTCACCAGGCAGTTGTTGGGGAGCCACAAAGGGAGCAAGATTTTAAATGTTTCCCTTTCAAGCAGCAGTGAAGCGCAGCAGCAGCTCTCTGCGAAGTGACTCAGCCTGCCCTTGGGCACATCTCTTCTGCTGCCGTTCCAGAAACCACACAGCAGAGCTCTGCAGCTGCATCCTCTCCCCTTCCTCCCCATCCCTGTCCTACACTCACATCCAGCTCCATCACAGGCAGCAGGATAGAGCTGTTAAGATAATTCTGTGCTATACAGACAGGCCTTGTGTATCAGAAAGGTCTTGTTGAGGGAGGCTGTGCTCTTCCTGTGCCTCCAGAGATGCTCTGTAGGGGACTGGGCAGTAAGGAATCAGCTAAAATCTCCTGCTCAGACAAAAGCTTGGTGTCAGATGTTTTGCTTTCCAATAACTCCATATAAAAATAAGTATCTCTTTTGTTTTCAGGGATCATTTTTAAACTAGATTGTGAGAATTGTCATCATATTCTCCTTTTAATCATGCTTTGCCAAGAGCAGCTGCTCCAGAGGTGAAAGGGTGTTTGTGTCCAGCTACTCCCAAGACCCCAGTGAATGAGCAGAGATAGCACTGCCTCTGTTTCCATTCAGGGTTGAGCCTTGCATTGCTCCTTCTCCTCCTCTCTTCTGGAAATATCACCTCTGGACTGACTCCAAACCTGAAATGTTTTAGCCCTGTTAAATAATTATTGTGACAGTTATATGTCTCTTAAAACCACAGGCTTATTAGGGAACCATAATTTTGGTCTGTGCCTTAGGTACATTCTTCCCTTTTACTCTCCTCTCAGTCCTTTCTAAACTATTCCACATACATTTTTAACATGTGCCAAAGATTCCACATGTGAAAAGAGGGGAAGTTTGGAAACAGCACTGGATAAGTTAGGTAATATGATGTCATTTCAGGGAATAAGTCTGGATATTTTTTTCCTCCTGCATGGTATGTGCCACGTAGCTTGGAAGATCAGTTAGTGCCGTGGACACATGCATGGTAGCTTGATGATTTTTCAAGGGACATGCTGAAAAAATGAAGCAGCCAAGTCTGAACCCAGTGTGAAGAGTCATACAGCCTTTGAACTTCAGTTAGTAACTAAACCCAAAGATGAATCTGACTGTAGAAATTAAAAATATGTCAGAAAAAAAGCCTGTAAAGTGCCCAAGGCACTGCTGATAAATATGGAACATTTGTGTCTTACGAAATGTATTCTTTCATAATTACCAGGATATGGATTTGTTCTGTTCAAAGCCCAAACAGTGAATGTTCTGTGATGGATGTGCAATAAAACAGGACTAATTGGAAGCATTAATTTAGACAGAGGCAGAAGTTGACATGGAGCTCTGAGTAAGCGATGCTTTATATTGCCATAGCAAGTACAAAGTGCTTGCCTGTAATTTGCAAGCTCAAATCACACCACCTTCACACACAAATCGTTGCAAACTGTTGCTGTGTCATTTTTTCCTCTTTTTGTTTTATTACACGTCTGATAAATACCTTGGGCCCAAGGTCATCTTAAGGAAATAGTTGTAATGCAATAGAGACATTGCTGTAGGTGCTGCTGTGTTTCTGGCAATGTAATTGACAGTGAGTGAGCATGCAGGAGCAGCTCCCAGCAGGGACACTTTTGAATAAATATGCAATAAATAAGCACAGAGGAATGGGAGAGTAATGTATCTCCATAAAGAGCTGTATTCTGTACAACCCCCAAAGCTCTGCTGTGGTTTAGGCCTGTAAGAGCAGAGGTACATGTCAATTTTGCTGCTCCCCTGCTTCATCTGCCTGCTTCCACCTCGGTCCCAGTTCAGTAAAGGGTGATCATGCATGACTGGCACGTGGGTGATGCCACTGACATCAAATGGAAGCAGCTCTCTCTCCAGTGCCCTTCTGAGGCAGAGCTCAAAGCAAGAAGTCAGATTCTGATTGCATGAAGATACAATCTTAGGCAGGTTTCTTGTTATCTTAGGGATTTCAGCTACTGCCCTTGGTTCCTGACAGATCACTTGTTTTCAGCCACTATATACAAGTTACTGTTTGTAAGTAATCTTGGGCTGTTTTCCATATCTTTGGTATGCAAGTACTTGAGTTTTATTTAACAAACAAGGTAAAAGGGGAAATTAATCCCCAAGCACCCAACCAAGGTTGTGCTAAGCTATCATGATGGCTTCAGATGGTCCACCCAGCACACAGACTTGAAGAGAACAAAATGAACCTCTCCACTCCTTTGACTCCTTCTTGCAGTTCTTGATTGCCCTTAATCTTCATATTATTTCTTGTTACTAATTTGGTCACTGGTCTTCAACTCCCAGCTGTGTTTCTCTTCTTCAGGTTCATTTAGTGTTTCCTATGTTCTCCTTTGAGAGTCATTTGTATGTTGAATAATCTTCCTAATTGCACAGGAGCTGTCCTGGATTTATGCTGGTGCAGCAGAAGCCACCATCAGTCCCAGGGGAATTTTCCTGACACTGCTATCAATGATCCTGGAATTGGTGCCTCAAGCAAGCCTTCTGTTATTTATTCCCATCCAGTCCTTTGAACTCACACTGAACAGGGCTGAAACTCTGCACTTAAAATTATGTCCTTTGTATAATACTTCTTGATATTCCTTCCTCCTGGTGTCCTGACCTTTGCTAAGGCTATTGCTAATAGATTCTCTTAGCCACGGTAGTGAATGCTAATGCAAGGACTAATGTTCTCCTGCAGCCTGAATGGTGATGTGCCACACTTAGTGCTCTGTCTCCAAACAGAGCCGTGTTCTGATACTGCACTTTACTGTGGGAGTGATTCTGCTGTTTGGGTACAATGACAGCTGAGAACGCTTAAAAAGAGAGAGAGGGGGGAAATGTAATAAGGCAAAAGTGTGGCAGGACACTTATGTCAGTACTGTCATTGCATTTCTTGGGAATGTAACGTCTGACTGCCACACAGCCCTTCCAGCGTCTGTCTGTTGAGGACTCAGAGTGATGTTTAATTGTAGTTTATTCAAAGTGCTTGAACAGAAAGGTCTTCGTTTATCAACAGCTCTGCTGTGCCCTAGTTTCAAGATTATGTTTTGCATATTAATAAATGAAGTCCAGACCAAGGAAAGCCCGGAACTGAGCAGTGTAGGCAGTAAAAACATGTTATTATCTATTTCAGAGATTAATTTGTCTTTCCAAACGCACCTCTGGGTATGTTTGCACTTCCATTGTTTCTAAGGAAACAACCCACAGCTGTGTTGGAAGTTTGTTGCTGATGTGCCAGAAAATCTCGAGCCCTCTCTGAGGCCCAAGCAGTGCAGTGAAGCCAGGTGCTACCACTGAGGTAGGCACTGACACTACCAGGAATAGAATGTTCCTGTTCCACGGCTGGCATTTCTGCATTGCCCCCAGAAAAAAAATCAATGGCTTTCAGAGCAGCTGGGTCATGGGGCAGAAGCACATCTTCCAGTAAAGCCTGAGGACAAGCACCTCAGGGCTTGGCTTCTGCAGTGCTTTCTCAGCATGGGACACCCACGTGCTGTAAAGGCAGAGGGGTCTGAGCACTTGGTGCTCTCGGTAGGCACCCAAGGGTGCTGCTCAGCTTTGCGCAGCCACTGTGCTCTTGGAGGGGAGATGGTGCAGGGGAGAGATAGGAGAGCAGCCACCCTCTGTTACACCTTCTGATGCCAGCTCCCATCAGCAGTAGCTGAAGAATAGGCACTGTGTTTTGGGAGCTGTGTTATAGCCTGACTGAAATGAAATGAGGCTCCCAGTGTAGTTTCTGGAGGGGGAAGGAGAGAGATAAGGTGTCCACATCATATCGCCAACAACATAACTGGTATTAACGAAACAGAAGTCAAGGATGAATGAGCACTGAGGCTGAGCTAACTTCCACATCAAGAGAAGATCCCCAAAGGGCTGTGTGCTGACAGGGCAACATGGAAAAGCTGGTACACTTAATCTCTTCACAAGGGCTGTTGTGTGAATAATCAGAAGTTGTTAGGGTTGTCAGTCCAATTTCCTTCCAAAATAAAATTAAGTGTGGAGGTGATGCCATTTCAGAAATGGGTGAAGTAAATTCTCTCCTGAATATAAATAGAGGCAGGTTTAAGCAGAAAGGAGAGACAAATAAAACATCTTACCTGTAAAGTACTGTGTGAATAATGCTGCAGTAGGGGGCCTGCACATTATTATTGCTATAATTCCAAACAGTTAGTCTGTGTTGATTCAGGTGTCAAGTGCCAGCCTGTCATATGTAAGGCAGGATGACTTCAGTCCACTGTGAACACTTAAATCGTTGAATGTAAGTGATGCTTCAAACACGCCATGTATTCCTGTGAAAAGACAAGACCAACACACATTCAAAATTGCATTCCAAAGCAGCACACACATGTTGGTAGTGGATCTTTTATTTATTTTTAATGCAAATGGGCATGTAAAAAGAGGCCATCCACAAAGGAAGGTGACACACTGAAACATTTTACTTTGTTGTGTAACTGCATTCATGCTGAATAACAAATATGAATTGCAGAAGTGAAAGAACTGCAGAGTTGATAGAGCACATTTTTATAAAGTGAGACCCTCTTTCTAACTTCACATGTATTTCCATTTAAATTACTGATCCCCTGACTAATCAAATATGCTGTCACCATGTCATCTCCCCCTTCTGTTCCTTGTGTATGATATTGTATATTTCCAGCTCTTGAATCAAATTCAGAAGCAGTAACACTGAGTGAAATTCAAGCAGAGGAATCCTGCTCTCATTAGCAGAAATTATATCCAGCTAGTGCTGTGACCTTACTCATAAGTACCTATGATTTACTACACCAGCTTGAACCATCATTCCTTCCAGACCAATACCCAGCTTCAAAGCGTGGCAAAAAATCCATATCTCAATACCTGTGCAGTCTTGCAATTCACCTAATGGAGCAAAAACCCCCATTCTTCATCTCTGCAGCGAGCAGCTGATATTTTCAAGAAGGGAATTTGATCTTCCCTTTTTATCTTTGTATGTCCTGATGCAGTGTGCACCTCTGACATTCTAGAGTTCCAGGCATGCAGTTCTGCTTTTTTGCTGTGCAGGGGCTTTGCTGACCCTCTCTGGCCACAAGCAGAGCTCCATGGAGAGTAACTCACAGAATACCCTTGTGGCTCAGTGCAGATGGGCCATGATGAACATCCAGGTTATTCTGAAATCAGCTTTAGCTGAAGCTGAGTTCAATTCAAGCCTGCAAAGGGGCAGTACAAACTTTTGTCCCAGAAGCCAAAGGAATTCTGTCTCTAGTCCGTAGGAAGGATGAACAGAAATGAAGAGTTCACTTCTTTCCCTAGCAACCTTACATGCACTCCAGAGGCCTTGCTAGCCCTTTATAATCCAGCAGATGATAAAAGCAGAACGTAACAGCCTTTCTGGCTGATTTATGTGCAACCTTACAACATTTTCTCACAGGAGAAAATCTGGACATGGAAACTTTCACTCCCTATTATATCCCAAGCCCACCTTTGGAATAATTCCCATTTACATCTGATCTTTTGTATCCCCAAACTAGTCCTCAGTCCCCCATAGAGGGAATGCTGACTCCCTTGATCCTGACCTGGTTTGGTTCTCACTTGCCCAGATGATAAACTGGGACAGTAGATAGCTTGCACAATCCTCCCCTTCCCCCTGCTCATTTACTTACTCTGAGGCAGTGTCCCTTTTCCTTCAACTGGAAATGATCAAAAAATCAGAATAAAGCTTTCCTGCAGATAAATATAGTAATTACTCTCTAACTGTGTCTTACCTGCTCATATAACAAATCAGTGCAAGCTCCTCATTACCAGCTCTCATTGGAGATCAAGCACAAGGATAACCAGGCACTTGGAAGTAATAATGTGTTTGAAAGGGGCATGAGTAATAAATCATCCAAATTACTTTCAGTGAACAGATGAAATGACAGAAATACCTTCAGGGTTTATAAGAGTTAGTCAGCCTGTTCATAACTACAGCATTCCTCCCGGCTGCAATATTAGTGTTTCAGTATCTGCAGCTGGAGAATTTAAGCACAGCTTTTGCAAGGAGAGGAGAAGAAGCTCTGCACTGTTGAAGCAGAGGGATCCATGAGCAGAGTGCTCTGCTCTGCCTCACCAGTTGTCATACAGTGTGTCACAATATTTTGGAATTGGCCATGGATCAGTAGTTAGTGGGAAAGGTAGACATAGGGTAGGTAGAGGATGGATAGACAGGGTCTGTTCCTTTAAATGTTTCCTTAGGAAAGACAAGTTGAAATGACTGTGCTGTAATGAAGGAGTAACCTGAGTCTAGAATAAGCGTCCTTGATTGATAAGTAAGTCAGTTTAAATTACTTAGGGCTGGAGGCTTAGTCCTGAAGAAATTAGGTTTGGAAAAGACTTATCATCTGGTGCTGGAATCAAATGCCTTGGACTTGGTTGCCTCCAACAGCAAGTGGAAGGATTTTGAAAGGTGTGCATCAGGCCCAAGAGCTGTGTGTTTTTGGCAAAAGGTTTATGCATGAAGAAGTGGCTCCTACTTCCTCATGCTACCCACCACTTTCCAGTTCACCAGGCACCAGACACCTTGCCTTGCCGGGGCCAGGAGCAGCTGATCCGTAGTGTGCTGTTTCTTTGAGAGGCAGCAGCTCCAATTTCAGCTGAATTAGTGCTTGCCCACTTGCCCTCTAATATGTGAAAGAAAAATGCTTCCTAATGAATCACCATGGAAAAGCTGTCAGGCCCTGTTCTAGTCCACTCTATGCCAATGAAGTGTTGCACTGTAAAGCTTGTTGTTCATTTGGTGTTCTGTAAAACCTGGTTCTGAATGTCCAAAGCAGAGGGATTTCATCTCCTGGAAAGTACCAGAATAGAGGGACTGCATTTCACCTTTTCAAACATGACTTTGATTTATCCCTTTATGTTTATTTTATGATGATGCCATCGACATAGGTAGAGGGATATGAGGTGGGATTCCTCTCTCCTGAAGGATGGACATCAAGTTAAAACTCATCATCCTCAATGTGACCTCTTTTGCTAATGGCAAGAGAGGTGCCTCTCTGAGGTACTGGTCAGCCTCTGGATGGAGTGAGTTGCCTGCCAGAGCCACAGCTACCTTAGACTAAGCATGTAACTTTTATCTGTGAGAAGTTACTCACTGTTTGGGGACTTTTCAGAAATCTTTTTAAATGGCTTTGAATCCTCCTTTCCCCTTTCTTATCAGTGCTTGGGAAATGGATACCCTGGCTTGAGTTAGCATCAGTGACACCAACTACATCCTCTCTTTGGCAAGGTCCTATTTTAAGCTTCTCGTCAGAGGCCACAGCTATTTGTGTCATTGTCAAAACTCTTCAAAAGGTCCAGTGACATTGATGGTAGGTCTCTTAGAAGCCAAAGGTTCTGCAGTAACATAAATAGGATCAGCAGCACTAAGTGCAGGTGAAAGAAAAGCCAGCTGCACATCCTTTCTGTCTCCCTTGGCAACAGCATCCTGCCAACAAAAACTGCTGCCAAGTCAAGGCTGGAAAGGAAGGGATGTGCATTTGCAAAGCTGGGGCTGGACAAGCTTTGTGTGAGGGGGGAAGCTGTCAGACCAAGGAGCACTCAATGTGCTTTTAAAATTATTTTTGGTTTGTTCCATGTGCTTTTGGACAAGGCAATGCACAGAGCCTCTGTCCTTATGAAGAGTTTTCATCTGAAATTCCAAACGACAGTCTTTGCAGTTTTGGGCCATATGTTTCCATCCATGACAGCACACAGGGAAGAAATCTGTGGTGAATTACTACTTACAGATGTGGCAAATCCCTCAGTAAAGGTTAAAATACGTGGCATGGTTCTCTTGTTACACCAGCTGCAGCTTCATGCTAAATCATTGTTTCAGCAGCAAGCTCTTAATCAGCCCTGAGTTCTAGAAACTGCTAAACAAGCTGATATTTTTAAGGACCATTTTTTAATATAATGCACTAAATATCTTTTTTTAGAAAAACCTCTATACTGGGAACAGTAAGGGCAAAAAGTGAACTGCAAATGGCAGGGAGAAAAGGAGCATCATCACAAAAGCACAGAAATGCAAAGCAGACCTAAGGTTATTATTTGTCTTCTGTTTTTCCACGTCCTTCTTGAAATTAGCATGGTTGTGAAGGCAGAGTTTGTGTAACTGGGGGCAAAATATGCTTGTGATATATGCACCTGTCTACTCTTCCTGATAGGAACTTTTGTCCCCAAAAATCAGCATTGGGGTCACTGTCAGAGTGCCCATAGCTGCTAGTGCTGCCAAATCTCAAACCTGTTGTCACAACATCATTTCTTACAGATTTGGCCACAGCATCAAAAAAGAGGTCTGGTGGCAACATGCTTACATCCAAAGTCTGAAAAAAAATTAGGATGTTCTCACCTGGTATGGTAAGAGAGAAGAAAGAACTGGCTTTTCTCTCTAGAAAAATATTAAGAATCAATTTTGTGAGGAGCCCATGTAACAAACTTCTTGGGCTGTTGCAGCACCCCTGGATGCAACAGGAACTCTGAATCAAAAACTCTCAAGAAGCCCCCAGCTTTTTGCTCTCTTAACATTTCCCTGTGTCTTTTGAGGGATTGATATTTTGCTGCCCAGGGCACATTTTTGTGCTCTCCAGGCAGCGTGATCTTCCAGACACCCAGCTGTGTCAAAGAGACAGAGGGAAACAGGAAAAAAAATATAATAGAAGAAGGAAGGCAGGATTATGACTTCAGTAATCACAGGATCTGTGGACTTCTTTATGGTTACAAGATGAAATTGCCCATTCACCACTGAGGAGTGAAGAAATAAAATACAGACCGTGCATTTTGATGCCAGGGAAAGAGAAGGAGAGAAGATGATCACTATTTCATTCCCTATGTTTCCCTCTGACAGGAATATTAATATCACTAGAGATAATTGAATAAGTGGAAAGTCTGGTCGAGGTGCAGAAGCAGGAGGTAGATCTGTAAAATCTATCCACACACAAAAAGCTGAGCACTGCTCTGGAGGGAGGGCACTCTGCCTTGAAACAGGGACTGAACAGCCTCACAAGGGCGTGCAGCTGGGGTGCTTGTTGCTGTTTTGTTCCCGGAAAACGAGAACTGCCAGCAATCCTCTGGCATCTGAATAGACTCGTGTCAGACAAACTGTATCTGGACTTGATGGGAAACCAAGCTGGAATACCAAGCAGCCTTTCGATCTGCTGGCAGAGAGGGGGACTGGCTCAGTAAGGAATCTTGCCTTGCAGTTGCAAAGGTGCTCCATAAAGGAGTGAGCCCTCTCGCTGCACAGCCCTGCAAGACACGCCTGCCTGGGCTGTCTCTGTCCTCATTCCTTCAAACCAGTTCCAACAATAACAGCAACTCCTGCATGCAACTGCCTCATTAGAGAGAAGATGTATTTTTCCTTTTTCTACTGAGGGATGAAGCTTCCAAATCTTTGTGATGTGGGCAGGTGAGGATGTCTGCTGACAAGTCCAAATGATATTTTCAGGTAAGTGCTTACCTCGAATGAACAGCTAGAGTCAGGTTCTTTCTTTTTATTACCCTCCTCTCAGTAATTACTGTTGCCCTGATTGTCAGTAAGCCTTTTCACAAGCTTGGATAGCTCCAATATCCATATATATTTAGCTGAGAAGGGGATCTAAACAATTTCTAAAGCACCTATTCCTATAGTATCTGTGAGTCTCTAGTGTAGTTTGAGAATGAATTGGGAACTGCTTGCTCTGTGACTGCACGACACTGTTCTTTTTGTATCACCCATTGTTTAACTCTCTGGAGGGCCAGAAATTAATTTTGACTCTCAGGCTCACTCTCTCAAAGTCTGTGGTGTAAGTGCATTTTAAGGCTGCAGTAGTGGTCTGCAATGTTTATGTATCTTTAAAGGACCGGGACTTCTTGCCACATGAAAACCGTAACTGCTGTTACTGTTGTTGCACAGGGAGTGTCAGCAAGTGCTGCTTAGTTTGTTTTTGTACGTGGGATTTCCAGAGCTTCTGCTGATGCTGTTTAATGATACTGCAAATAGAGCTGTTACTCTGTGTGTCTCGTTCCCTGCATTTTACCAAATGCTTGTGTGCTGAAGTTCAGGATGATCACTCTGTCTAATACTTACCAGGGAAAACAGACAATAATTTGTAAGTTAATACCTGGGACTTCTGGCATGACAGATAGACTGTCACGGAAGAGAAATTTTCTGTGCAGAGTAACCTACTTTTTCTTCCTTCAGTTCTGCCACCAATCATGGAGATTAAATTTGCTTAACTCTTTTTTTGTACGAAGGCTGCTTTATTGTGAGTGAAAATCGTATTGCTTAGACAGACTACAAAGAAATGACCGTAACGGAAATAATAATACACACTTTGTGCACAGTTTCCATCTATTAAAGATTTATTCTGCTCCCTGTAACATTTTAGTTTTGTTGAGAGACACATGAGAAGTTATTAGTGTTGAGAAGAAAGCTTTTCTTACAACAATAACATTGTTGTTGCTTTGAAGAGGTTTTGCACAATCTTCTCTCACTATTAGTAAGTGAAGACAGGAGCACTGAGAGGCTTCAGCATCCTGTACTGTGGCCATGTGCACCTAAGCCCTGGGTCTGTAGATAATGGGGTCCTTTGTAGGACAGCTCCTGTCGCTTTCCTTGCCCACGGCAGTCTGAAATAATGAGTCCAGCAGTAGGTCCCTGCACAAAAAGCTCTTCCTGGCTTCCTAGAGCAAAAATGTTTGCCAAGTACTGCTCAGGCTGGCTCTGTTTGTCTTGCTGCAAGGTCCGAGGTAGCAGAGGCCAGAAGGGGTCAAACACCAGACTGAGCTTGTTGTGCATGTTCATTTGCTGTAGAAAATGTAAATGTGCAGCTCAGAAGTTTCCACTGTATCTCTGGCAATTAGGACTTGATCCAAAGCTTGCTAAAGTCATTGGGAACCTTTCCACAGGCTTTAGAACGGGAGTTACATAAGTTTGTGTTGTTTAACGGGGGTGCCCCAGGGAGGCTGAACGCATGAGCTGACTCAAAAGCCACATGGCTGCTCTGCCATGTCATGCAGAAAGGCTGTTCTCAAAGTGCCCAGCAAGTGTCCCGTGCAGCACCAGGCTGTGCTGACTCCTGAGTGAAACCTCTTAATGCTGGCCTGTGCCAGGACACGGCTCCTAGAGGAGCCTCCCGAGCTCCTGAGATAAAACAAAGAACAGAAGCTGCTGAGGCCTGAACTGTTTATTTCTTCTGTTAAGGAGGGACACGGTTCTGCCACTTGTGTGCAAATAAAAGGGTCACAAGCAAGTTGCCAAGTAGTGGAACCCTAAGGATTTTGTAGTCTAGGAAAGTGAAGTATTCCTAATCCCAGACTTTTCTGAGACTTCTTGAAGACATAAATCACAGTCTTTTAAAACATTGGTGTAAAGGAACTGCATCATTTCCTTCACATACACAGCTGTACACACAGCCCATTTCTGGCTCCTCATGTGAGTGTACAGTGGGAAGAAGCACTGCAGGGAGATCCTGTTGAGATTTGAACCATTGCACCATGTTGTCAGGAAGGAGTTTTTATGGCTAAATGCACATCAGCACCCTCAGTGTACATTCTGCTGCCACTCTGCTGTGTTACATCCTTGAGTTAATTCATTTTGTACTTAATATGCCTTTCCTGGTGCACTGTGCACTATGCAAGACCACAGTTCACACCACAGAGATGTCAGGTCAATCAGCCTTCTTATTGGGGTTGAATGGTTTTAATGTAGGCTATAAAATTGGTTCCAAAAGCGTGAATTTGGCACACAGCATTTAAAAGACAAACCAGTTTGACCTGTTCTGACCCTGAGTTCCTGCACTTTAGAAACAGCCCCTTATGAAAAAACTTAATGGTGTGAGCTGACCTTTGAAAATATTATTATTTGCTATAATGTGGTTGCATCAGTCTGTATTACTGTTATGCCAGCAGACTGTAAGGACTGCCAGTCCTTACTCCAAAAGGCTCATCCTCTAAGCAAAATTAGCTCTAGGCAGCCAGAAATAAAGAATTTTTGCAAAGACTGCAGGACTGCACTTCGAACGAATCAAGAGCATTTGCTGTCTCACCTGGGATATCAAAATTTGGCCAGGAGAACTTGATAGCAACCAGAAGGCTCCCTTTGAGTGGAAGTGGGATTGAAGGTGAGCTGAGGCACCAGGGGACAATTGGCTTTGTGCCCACCATGGCCCACCTTAGAGCAGGTGCATTTGTGAAGCACAGACAGAGGGAAGAGAAGGGAGGAATTTCAGAGGTGCTGGATAAGTCACTTTCTGTGACAAATGCCTCCTGAGCCTTAGTAGGGAAATTCAGAACACACTTTTCCTAGACTTAAGCCATAGTTGTCAGTAAGGGCAGTCCAGTATCAGGGACTTCAGTGAGAGCCCCCCTTTGTAAGATTTTGCATATCCTCAATGATAGAAAAGTAAGTGGGAGCTCCGGGCAATCAAGTCACTGCAAATCCAGACAGAGCTTGCTTGGGTGATGATGCAGAGCATCTAAAAATACCAAATCCAGCTTTACTTTTGCTTTCCAGCAAATTAATTCTACTTAAAAGAGCCAACAAAACCCACTGTGAAGTCCTTATCATCAGCTGTTTCTCTCTAAATATACAGCACTGGCTATTTTTACAATGATATGCTAAGCTGAATATTTTTTCAGTAGTTAGGGGCACAGATTAGCTCTGGTGGATACTGAAGGAATTACCATGGTCCATCCAGCCAGCAGAAAAAAAATCCTAAGGAGCTGTATGTAGCTTATAGGACCACAGTGGCTCTGCAGAAGCTTTTAGAGCAAGTGTGGCAGATGAGCAAAACCTGACGGCCATGACCTGAGATGGCCAAATGTCATGGGAGTTATTGTTTATTGTCAGATAAATTACTTCTGATGTAGTATTTCCTATAAATATTAATTCATACTTTACAAGCCACCTAAAGGTACGAGCTAAATGCATCTGGTTTCCCATGCCTGATGTGTGGTGACCTGCTACCACAACAGACTGCCCCAGAGAGACTATAAATCTTTATAGCAGCAAGCCTCAGATTTATCAGCATTTCAGGAAGTGGAGATGGATATTAGGTGGATTTTCAGCAGAAGATCAGGGTTTCTAACCCCAGGGCAAAAAATGCAGAAAAGCTGACAACTTCTTTATTCCTTCAGGAATATCCTGGAGAAAAATATTAATGCAATAGTTTTGGGTTTTTTGTGTGTGAGGTGTGAGAGAAAGTAGTTACACAAAGAACATCAAGAAAATCTAGCAGGCATTACAATCATTATAATCTAGTATCTCATAGTATCTGCCAACGCACTTTATCTTGTGTGCTCAGAACAGCAGGCCCAAAGTTTCCTGGAACATTGTCTACACACACCAAATCCAAAATAAATCGTCATCCTTTACTCTTTGAATTTGTTCTGTGGCAGGAACTTGTCTTGGCATGAAATATTAGCCATATGGACACTAGAATATCTGCTTTGACCTTGACCTCAGAATAAGAGCTGCCAAAAACATGAAGATCACTCCTGCCTTTCATTTCCAAGAGTGATGCTCCATGGATACAGCCTGATCTGCTCTCCTGGTTGCATCTCAGTGTACAGAATTCATGGTTTTTAGTTTGAATAGGTGTTCTGCTAAGAGCATATTGTGTGTGGCTGGCTAGGAACTGGGAAGCAGTATCCCAGACGATGGTTTATTTGGCAGAGATACTTATTCCAGAAATTTAAAAAAAATAATAAAAAAAAGAGATCTAATTTTAGCATCAGGCAGTGGAAAGTGCATTACTTGTAATTGGCTCTCACCATGTTATTTAGTCAGTGTATTCATCTTCTGGATGCTCTTCCAAGTAACAGGAGGCTGCTGGGGGCAAGATGAGCTGAATGTTGTTGGTTGCAGAGCTCTGCACTGCTCTGGTTCAGAAATGATAGTGATCAAAGTAGAACACTTGGCTGGGTGAGAGGAACAGATACTGCTCCTTTGGTGAGTTTTTGCTACTTGTACTGCAATGATTGTGAATGGGTGTGAACGACACTCAGGATTCAGAATAAACACATTCATCACATTTGCATTTGCCCAGCATGGAACAGAAGCAGGGCCAGAAGACACCTAATCAGAGATCTTTAATTTTCCCAAGTCCCTGTCTTCCTTTGGCCCGTAACAGACATTCCCAAATAGTGTAGAACTAAATGGCATAACAACACTCATGGAGAAAACTGGCCAGCTAGGAAGGGTAGAGAAGGGGGCAGGAAGGCACTCCACACTCCTGGCTGGAAGGTGATCATCACCCACTTTGGAGTCCTGCAGTTTTGATGAACTCATGTCCCTGATTTGTTAAGACTGTGACATTTTTCACCTCGATGCTTCTGGTTGAAATTCACACAAGCACAGTGCTAATGGTGCCATCTGATGATGCTCAGTGGACTGTGCAAAAAGGATTTATTCCATGTGCTTCCTAGTGGGCAGAGATCCACATTACACTCGACAGCTTCAACATATGGAAATGGTGACATGTGATTGATGTGGTCCCTGCAGGTCACGCTAACTCGCGGCGTATTAGCCCTGCATCCTGGGGAGGCTTATGCTGCTGCAGCTGCCCACCTCCATTATCAGAACTAGGAGTAAATGAAAGAATTGATGTTCCCAGCGGTGTGAATCTGGCACCTCATGAAGTGATGTGCAGCACTGAGGGAGGCAGGAGGCAAATTTCACACCATCCAACCCCAAAGCACATGTGAGCACAGGACAGGTTACAACCAGACTTTGGTTATGGGTGCAAAGGGCTGTTGTGTTAGATCACAATAATCACAATGTTTTTTAAAATGGCTGGGATAGCTGTGTTTTCTTGTTAATTCCTGACATTTGGAGTGACTAAATTTTCCAAAGTCGCTAAGTAAAGCACAGCATGTGTCACCCAGGTAGCCCTCTTACCAGACATCCCTTCTTGACCTAATTTTTAGCAAGGCCTAAGCAGCTGCTCTTTCAGAAAACAGATTGCTTAATGGCAGCCAAGACTGGAGGCAGCCAAATTTAGGGTTTTGCAGCCAAAGGAGTGAGCAGACTAAGGTTTCCCATAATGATATGGACATTCATCTGGACACTTCCTGGCCACAGTGAAAATGAGGACGTCTGTTGTTTTCTGCCCCTGAAATGTAGGATGCTTTTTAGGTTCTCCAGGGAAATCACCTGTCTATGGCATTTTCACGTGAGTCGATACTGCAAGCTCCTCTCTCTCTTTACCACAGAAATTCCCTGTAATCTTGCTCATCGCTCTCATGGCCCTGGGGTCACCACAGCTCCTGCAGATTTGTCTTTCTCTTCCTACTTTCACAGAGAAGCCAACAAAGTTGGATGCTAACTCTTCTGCCCTTCTGCAGAACATGGAAGGTATTCCATCCTGCCAGACACACGAGCCATGCCATTCCCATCCACTGGTCCCTCCCTAGTATCTCACCCTCCTTTTGTGTTTTTTCCTCAGGTGTTCTACTGATCTTGGCACTGACAGAAGAGCTGGTGTTTTCTGTTCAGGTTCTGTCTCCCACTGTCTCCTCCTCTCAGGGCTTCCCGATGAACACTACAAGTATCACAGCCATGGGAACAACACCTCACCACAAAGACCACCATATGGCAGAGCCCCTTCCCACATCTGCTCAAGCCATGTCCCACCCCATCAGCCTGGTGGAGAAAGCCCCTTCCACTGGGCAAGAGCAAGAAAGTGGCCCTCGCATCGGCGAGAGGGAAACTTATCATTTATACAACCAGAGTGCTTTGTACTCGGGACAGTCTCGCCCCAAGGGGAAAATATTCCAGGTTTTCAAAGGCAGCTTCTCAGAGTCGTCAGAGCCTTACCTAAAGACGACCCTGCACTCTCCCTTCCCTACCCTGAGGAGCCCTTTCACAGACCACCCGTTTCGGTCCCAGACCCGAGCATCCAGCGATCCAAATGCAACGGGGCTGGCAAGAACTACACACTCAGACCCTTCTCCTCACCACAGCACCTCGGGAAGCCTTAGGGAAGCAGAGCGAGGGGATGGGACCGAGGTAGCAGTGCAGGAGGCAGATTTTGCCACCACAACTGCTGGACCATCAACTGATCCTGAAGCAGTGTCGGTGCCTTTTAAACCCACCCGCTACGGCGTGTGGGATATGCTGAGCAAAAACAACTCTTGGGTAACCTTGAATCTCAGTACAAATGTCCCTCTGTTTGCTGGCTCTGGATCTGCAACAGCAGCAGCTGGTCACTCGGTTCAGACCAGTTTTGACGTCAGCATCTCGTCCTCAGCAGCGGGAGACCCCGAGGGACTCAGTCCAACGCAGCACGGTGTGGTGACCAATGCCACGTCGCCGGGCAGTGCCCTCTCCTCAGCGCCTGCCACCAGGTTGTCCAGCTCCACTTCCACAGCGGGCTCCACTGCCACCGGGAACTTCCTGAACAGACTGGTTCCTGCCGGGACCTGGAAACCAGGCGTGCAAGGAAACATCTCTCATGTCACCGAGGGGGACAAACCCCAGCACAGAGCAACCATCTGTCTCAGCAAGATAGACATTGCCTGGATCATCCTGGCTATCAGCGTACCTATATCCTCATGTTGTAAGTTAATTGCCACTTAATTTTGCTTTCTCTTCCCTTAAAATTCTGATTTCAGCCCACGATTCAAGGGCTAGCTGGAGACCTAACAGAGGCAGGTCAGCTTGGGATGGATGAGATGCACAGGGATCATATTCACTGACCAAAGTGCTTAACTTCAAAATGTGGGGTAAAATGTTAAACTCAAAGCATACTTGCTCTATTGCTATTAAAAATCTTACTGGGTCACTCTTCATCTGAGGATGTAACACAAGGCTGAACAACTCTAGAATGTGAAGCAGCTTTACTCCAAGATGTTTAAGATGGTAACCAAAACCTGTACAATTCTGTAGTTTAGGAACTAGTATTTGCTGCCTGAAATTGCATTTTGAAAGCCCACTGCTAACCCAAAGGATTAATAATTTAGGCAGCACCAGTTTTCCAGTGCAATAAAATATTTCACTGTAGGCAGTTCATGAACTATGAGATTTAGAAATCTGTTAACCAAAGTGGTGGTTTCCTCCATTTCAATTCCAACTTTACAGTTGCCAAGGGAAGAGAAAGAGTTGGAAAGCCTGGAGTCAGCCACCTGCAGGACCAGGGCATGTTTGGCTTTCCAGAGCTGGCTCAGGGTCTTGTTGTTTGACTCAGTTACAAAAAACACGTGAGAAATTATGAGCAAGCTTGTGAGTGCTTGCCAGGATGTCCCGTGCATTGCTGGGTTGTATCAGCTTGTGAGACAACATTGTCTCTGGGGTCTCACTGTTGTGGGGTGTGATTGTTCTGGTGTCTGGAGTGAGAGAAAACCAAACATTTCCCAGCCACTGCTGCCTGAGGAAACATAAAAGGGTAGCAGCCAACAATACTGAGTATTAATTCTGTTATTTACAGCTAAGAGCTGTACTGAGGACAAGGCTGGATGAGCTGCCTGAGCCAGTCTCACACACAGCTCACTCCAGCCAAAAAGGACAGTGCTGCTCTCTCCTGCTCTCTCCTAGGTGCAGGCACCCGATCCTGCCCCTCTCCTTCTGCCTGGGCCTGATTTGTCACATACCTGAGACACTTACAGATGGTTAAAGTGGCCAAAAAATACTCACTTTACTCTTTGGTAGTTTCTGTCCAACCAGTGAGCTGAAACAGCTCTCCACAGAGTCAGATGAGCACGAGACCTGGAAAGGATGAGGCTGCAGGAACGCAAACCTGGAGAGGGGACCATACTAATCTTTTCAGCAGGTGCAAGTTCCTGGATTGGGTCAGCATATTTTTTAGATTCACACCTCTGGGACCATCAGTTCTGCTACTGCCAACGTGGTTAAAACCACAAGTGAGAACAAAGCTTAAGGCTAAAAGATGAGCAGTCAAAGAGAAACCAAAGCAGAATGTGCATACACATTTCTGTGCAAGATGGAGAGGAGGAACTGGGACATAACAAGCATGTGGTCAGAAGCAGCAATACTTGATGATTTGATGAACTATGCCTTGTCTATCCATCAGTAGAAATAGAGGATCAAATAAATTCTTCCAAGAATTATGTTTTGGGCCAATATCCGGAAAGCAAGCCGAGCTGGATAGAAAGCATCCAAATACAAAGTAAGAAGTGTGAAACCATACAGCACAAGCATGGGAAGCATAGCCAATGGGTAAACTGGTCTGTGTGTGCAGAGTGCCATATATGAGGTAAATAATAATAACAGTAACAATAATAATAGTAATAATACTATGAGAAGTCTGATAGCAGGACTTCTAATCTACTATTCCTTAAAAAGTGATGTTAGCAATTTTTTTATTTTCATGTGTGCCATAATGGCATGTGTGATTCTGCCTATTCTGGTTCTTGAATTCATTTTTGTAAAACACCAAATGCTATTTTGAAAGTTACCTGTATCAGCTCTAATACAGCTGAGTGTTTAAACGATTCGAGTATTTTAAGTCCTGCTTTCGAGACCAGATTCCTGAGGCTGGCCTTCATTCGGACTCTCCTTTTAAAATCTGGAGATGCTCGGATGTATTTGAGAGAATTTGAGAGAATTTGTATTTGAGAGAAATGAATGATAGGCAAGCATTTAAATGGGATTTTTGGGGGGGGCGATGTGGTTTTAGTGCCTAGGAAACTGCTTTCATCCCGGCGTTTCGCTGTTCAAACCGCGCTGCACACGGGCGGGACACTTGATCGTGCGCGGTGCGCGGTGCGGGGCGCACGGGCTGTCCGAAGGGCGCTGCCGCCACCTCCCGGGCACAAGCGCTGCAGCGGGGGATGCGCTGGCAGGTGCTCCTCGCTCCTCGGAGCCCGCCTTCCACGGGAGGCTGACCGCGGGAAAGGGATGGGGTGCACAGATCTGTGGGTTTCATTTCATCTTCAGAGGGGAAATGAGTTTTCCGGGAGAGGCTTTCAAAGTTGTTGCGGGCACGGATTGAGAAAAAAAACATTGTGGTGCTCCTGCCTCGGGCTGCTGAAAGGCTATAGAGACTCAATCCCATGCTCTAAAATACCTGAGCTGCCTCAGGAGGGAACAAGACACGGAGGAAGTCTCTGAGGGCCCCTGTCACGGGAGGTTACTGCTGCCCGGAGCTGTGGGCTGGCGGCTCTGGCACCTTCAGGAAAAGGCAGGGAGACGGCCTCAAGGCAGGGAAGTTAGCCACACACCCTGGAAAGACATGGAAAGAGGGGAGGAGAGGCAACCCAGAGCCTGTGCACAAGGCTGCAGATCGACAGGAATCCAATTAACTCAGCTCCCTTGTCCTGCTAATGAGGGGTGCCCCTGAGCCGAGCCAGCTCGCTGACCTCTGGGCTGCTTTTCCAGAGCCTTTGCAGACCTGTGCAGTGACCAGTGCATCTCTCCTCTGCCAGGAACCCTTGTGCCTTTCCATATAATCCCTCCTCTGGGCGAGGAGTTGCAAGGAGGCTGGAAAAGCTCTCTTTGGAGGGCTTCTGGGCACAGGTTGTGCCGCCTAAAATCCTTGGAGGGGAAGACACATCACAATACTGCAAAGATGTCTCTGTCCCTGTCTGACCCCTCTCTGATCACTGCTTGGTGTCACACCTTCTAGTGACAGGCACCTGCTAAATGAAAACCTGTGGGCACTTCATAGCAGGGGAAGTGACCTGCTAGAGAGCGACCACAGGAGCCTTTGGCTCCTCATCCCCCCTGGAAGAAGTGCTTGGGATGCTGCACTTCTCCTTTCAGAGGACAGACCCTTCTGGGGTTTCCTTGCTGGCCCTTCCCTGCTGTGGGGATTTGCACCAAAGAGCAAGAAGCAGCAGAGTGTTTGTTTGGCATCCCTGTGCCCTGACATCAGAGCCCCACTGAGGACTGGCAGGTCCGACCACCTTGTGCTGGTGGCACAGCTCAGGGCCATGAGCCTGAAGACACGTGCCTCAGGAGCTCTCCTGCTTAAATAAGAGCTGGGGTTTAGCCTCCCACCCTCACAGTACATACTTCTTTGCAGGTGCATAGATTTTGGAATCCCACTGAAAGCCCTGAAACTGCTAGCCAGAAGAGTAATGTTTTGAGTAGGAATGCACAAGCCATGTCTGCTGCGTGAACCTGGGGAAATCTTTTCACCTTTTGGCAGCTCAGTTTCGTGGTATAAATAATGAGGGTAATGTTGCTAATGCCATGGGAGGGCTGCAGAAACAAAGGATTCTGTGTCATTCCCTTCCCAGAATAGCAAAATCATATATAAAAGTGATGTCATTGTTTTGTGCATGTCACAGTTTGAGCTGGCTTTGCAGTGTCCTTCGGGCAGCCTTGAACACTTTTGTGCACGTGCTGTTGTCCATGCTCTCTCTGCAATGCAGAACAAGACACAACAGGAGCTCATTTTAAAACCCACCATTCCAGTCCTTGGGCTCCTGGTCCTTACCTCACTGTAATTACAGAATGACACAATAAAACGTGGAGGAACAGGAACTGGCAAATCAGATGTGCAGAAGTCAATTCATCCAGTCAGTTCTGCTGACACTTGAGAACATGGGACAAAGGCTGAGCCTCTGAACACAGGCATCAGCAGAACTCAAAGAAAATATGAAGAATTGCCTTGGACCCAACCTTACTTAGCTCATATTTCATGCACTGGAACACTTTCCAAAACTACCTCACTCACTTTCTCCATCACAAAAGCTACGGTTGCTTCCCGGTCTGAAGCAAGAGACATCCCAAGCCCTGAGTCCAATCCCCAGGTGTGAACTCAGCCTGAGCTGGAGGGAGCTTCCTGTCTGCAGATGTAAGCAGCTGTAGTCAGTAACCAAACCCATCCTGATACCTGTATCACAGCTAAGTATTTGCTGCTACATATAGGAAATTGAAAGAAATACAGAAAAAGCACTATTTTGGTCGTTGAGAGAAGGGTTCTGTAGAAACTTACTTTGTGTTGTGGTCTGCAGGCACAGGGAGAAGTAAATGAAGATCCTTCACCCAGAATATTGCATGACTTTTAGGTGCTTACAATTCCAGGTCTGTTAACACCATGTTTCCCTGTTTTGCGTGGGAGCTGGAAAGTGGGGAAGGGAATATGTGGCATGTAAGACTGGTAAAATATTTTAGTGAGTTGAAGGGAGAGACTGTCAGAAAAATGTAGGAAATTGTAATGATCTCATTAGACTGCATTAATGAAGCTGGTATTGAATGTGGTGTCTAATCCTAGTGGGTTTTGTTTAAAAAAAAAAAAAACACCAGAAGATTAGAAAAGAGCCATGGAATGATTCAGGAGTGGAGAAATGCAGCATAATTCTACTTGTGCCATGATGTGCACAAAAAGAGGCTGAAGCCTATGTACATAAGGGACATTTCTGACTACTTAGTGGAAATTTTTAATAAAGCAAAAGAACATGGAGGAAGTGACAGTTGAAGGTGAAGGTATTTACACAAGGGGAATGTAAATGTGTTCCCACCATGGAAATTAAACATTGAAACAAACTTTTTGGGAATGGGATGGATATCCAGTCACTCTGTATCCTTAAATAAAGCCGAGTATTTTCCTGTGAGATGTGCTGCACCTTAAATACAGATTATATTAAAGGTAACTGGTGTGCAGGTGCTGTGTGGGTGACAGTAGGTGATGCACATCTTCCCACCAGCCTAGAAACCTGTAAACCTGTTGACAATCTTGTTTCTCCCATTTGTGGGGTGTATTATTGTCCTATTTCATGGGTGGAGAGATAGATAATGAAGATGTAACGTGCCTTATGGCCAAAGAATGTCCAGTGTCAGAGCTGGAGCTCATCACCAGCTCAGCCACTGAACACGTGAAAGGATATGGGTTAGAAATGCTTCCAAAACCTCTGAACCTCCAGAGATCCCTGATATTTCCTAACATGTGTCACAGTCTCTGTACAAGGGACTTCAGGCTGACACAGGGACAACACTGACATGTCCTCCTCATGGCACTTGCTATTGACTTGAACATGGAGCAGGCAGAGGGAAGTTAGTTGGGCTTTTCTGACTCCCAGTAAGCAAGCAGAGGATAGCTTGAAAACCAGGAAAGAGTTAACCACATAATATACCAGGAAAGATAAGCAGGGTATTGCAGCTACTATTTCTCTCTCCTCAGCTCTGTTGTTGTCATTACTGACATTTGTGCCTTCCAAACCATCTCTGCCCTCTGTGTATTCCATCCACTTAATACGTCCTCCCTGGCCATCACAGTTGTCTGTCTGGGAGAGTTTTTCTGTAACACATGTAATTCTTATTATGGGAACAAAAGGATATCTAGGAATATTGGTAAAGCTGTACCCTGGTCCTACTGTTGTTCTGGAAGTGAGAGGTCCTATGTTAGCTAAATTAATTTCACTAAAATATGCCCCAAATGTGGCATGTTTGTAGGTTATGTGGCACTTAATGCCACAGTTTAGTGGTGGATCTGGCACTGTTAATTGTTGGATTCAACATTCTTAAAGGTCTTTTCCAACCTAAATTATTCTATGATTCTGGGAAAAGGGCAGTTAATATAAGATGAAGAGGGAATAGTCCCATTCCAGCCCTGCTGTCCTCACTCACTCTCTTAAATGAGGTCTCCTCTTCTTTGAATTGGGGCAACTTAGGTAGACATCCTTCTGCTAAAATACATATTTGAGGAAGCTTAGGAACCCATTTTCCATGCTCTTCCATCCATTTTCTCTTGTGTGTCCACCACAGCTGGAGGCCAAGAGCGTAATTAAGGGAGGGAGTATTATTGCTGTGTATCTCTGCACATGGCAAGGCCATTTCCTGCTGGAAGAAGCTGAGATCTCTCTCAGCTCAGTGTCACTGGCTTTCCAACATCTAAACCCCAAATCCAATACTTCTCTGTCAGCAGTCACAATATTTTGTAAGCTGTAAAACCTCAGGCTTTCAAAAACTTATTTGCAGAGAGTTTACTTTACTGGGGCTCTCGTGTCCTCAGGCACCTTCAAAATGCTCTGTGCCTTAGGGATGGATCACTTGTTGCTGGAGTGCTGAGAAGCTCCAAGGACTGTTGGCTCTCACCAGCAGTGGTGAGGACTAAATACAAGTCCTGCATCACTTTCTAATCCTCTCGAGCCTGCAGCCTGGGCTGGGACACAGAGAGAGCAGCAGCCAAAGCAGGGATAAGAGGAGCCCTTCAGGAGGACAGGCATTTCCCCAGGCAGGGAGAGCAGTTCTGGTGGCCCATGGGATGCAGTAGCAGGACTCGGGCTGTCAGGCTGTCAGCAAATTTAGTTGTTAGTGACAGGACTGTCTGAACTCACATTATTTTTTTTTCTTAGTAGATTATTTTTTTTTTTTCAAATAGAGGTCTAGTCTTGCACTTTTGTGTTGCTATTCTATGTGGCAGATGGGATAAGAAATTAGACCCATGGCACATAGGTAGGTGCAATGTTTGTCAAAACATGCATAGCAGCAGTGACCTCTCTGCAGTCTTTTCTTTCCTCTGAGTTATCATTCTAATACATAAATTTACCTGTAGCTGAGGAAATAATATATTTTTCTGCTTCATGAATATTTTCTCTCCTCTCTTCTACCATGAGGGATAGAGAAATGATAGAGGGAATTTACAGCAGGGCATTCCCCATTTCACAGGTATAAATCAAAGCGAGTTCATGGGCTGCTACCTGTCTGTATAAATCAGGTAGATTACAAACAGAACTGGTCAATTAATTCCACAGGTGTAAGAGAAGCAGACAGAGCTTACACATTACAGCCCTGAGCAAACCCTTGCACACACCCCAGCTTCTGCCTGAGCAAGGGCCATTGGGAGCAGTAAGTCTGCTGCTGTGGGTTTGCCTGTCTCTCATAAAGTTGCCAAGATTTCCCATCTGAATTGCAACAGAGATGAATAAGCTGAGAGCAATTCCAGAAAATAACGATCAGCCAGTTTTGTGTTTGGCTCCCTGCTGGGAGAGAATTACCTGGGCATTTCTGGGGCCTGGGAGTGCCTGTGGCCCTGAGACCAGACACACAAACATCAGGAGTTTCACTTGCTGGTTGCTTCATCTTGCCTAACTGCTCTACTTTAAGTTCAAATATTTGAGATTGTGAAAGCTTCAGTGTGCTCCCCAGGTGAGCAGAAAAGCCACACTCAGACATTACCCAGTGGCAAGGCAAGTGAGGGGAACAGGTTACCCTTATCAGTAGATCCCACATCCTGATACAGCTGATGGAGACTGGCAGGAGAACACCAGCTCTGGGTTTAACACTATCCTGGAAGCATAAGGAGTGTGAGACAGGTGCAGAAGGGAATCTCCACGCCCCCTTACCCTGTCTCATCCCACTCACAAACCCATCTGTTCCTCTGGCTGGTTGCTGATGTGTTGGAACATGGTCACAAACCAAAACCCAAGTTGCAAATGGCAGGCAGCAGAGGCAGGGTCAGTGGCACTTCATTACAGAAGCCTTTGGTATTGAAGACATGCAACTGCAGGCATTTATGGATTTGCTGTTTGAGCTAGGACAGGTATCTCTCACTGCCCACTTGCTGATGTGCTCATCACTGTAGCCTCTGAACACACCAGATGCAGAAAAGATCCCTCTCAGAAAGACTGAGATCTTTCTCAGTCCCTGAGGAATGCCCTCTCTCCTAGAGGGTCTATAAATCCCTGCTTAGGTATTAAAATGCCATCAGTTACAACAATAAAGGTTTTCATTAATCAGGCAGCCACATCTTGAAGATTATACACTCACATCAAAAAGAAAGTAAAAACTGCATATTCTGCCAAGCCCAAAGCCTTATCTTCTTGGCCCAGATTCTGACATAATTTTGTAGGGTTTGTTAGCAGAGAGCTAGGACTGACTGAGATTGAACACTATGAACACAGGTCATCAGCCCTCTCCTTAAGTAACATAAAATACAAATCCATGGTACTGATGAGTCCTTATTGAAAGGAAATAACCAAATTTTTGACATGTTTCTATTAACAGCAGTTCTGCTGACAGTCTGCTGCATGAGAAGGAAGAAGAAGACATCTAACCCAGAGAACAACCTGAGCTATTGGAATAATGCTATTACCATGGACTACTTCAACAGGCATGCTGTAGAGTTACCAAGAGAGATCCAGTCACTGGAGACTTCAGAGGTACCTTGCTTGCAGAACTGGTGTCTGAAAACTCACTGAAGCCATGCTGGGAGGAGGGGAGGGGAAGTCCTATTAATAAAGCCTGGAAATCCCTACACATGTTCAGGGAAACAGCTTTCTGAGAAGGACTGACTCCTACACATGTATCAGATGGGATAAATATGTCAGCAAAACTGGATTGCCATCCTCTTCCCAGCCACTGCAGATGTGTTACATATTGCTGCATGGTGATTATCACCTCTAGGTGAATTTGTTCCTGGTTTTCTCTTCTTTGTGAGCCTTCAGCCAATGTCAAGCCATGCCATGATGGCTTAAGGAGAGCCCTTTGGGCTGGCTCATTGCTGACAGTCAGTCTACTGTGCGTGTGCCAGACAGCATCAAAGAAGGAGGATGGTGGGAGTTAATAGTGCAAAGAAATTTTGTGTATTTGTGTCTCAGGAGCTGCCTGTAACTTCTCAAATACCAGATCAGGGAGTGAGTGTTCCCAGTACAGAAAAAAAAAGTAATCAGAACATCAATATGTGGGCGTGTGTGGTGGTGGTGATGTACACTCATCAGCCCCGTCTTAAGGGATCTGACTGGTTCAGTGGGATTATTCACACATGGGCAGGTGATCCTACTGATAGAAAAGTATTCCCTGGCCTCAGAGACAGAGGATAATTCAGCTTAGTTCAAAGGTATTTAAAACCTAGAAACAGTGGAGAGTCTGAGTTTATGCTGAAGTGATTTTCAGGTCATCTAGCTGACTAGCTCCTGTGGTTAAACTAAAAAGAAAAATAAAAAAGGTGTAGAAAGGAAACTCTGAAATGTGATTAGACAAACAGTCACAGTTACTTCATTAACCTTACTTTGCTGGCAATCAGATTGCTCCAGCTAAGACAGGACCTGGTCTAGCTTGCTCAGAATCATATGTCAGGCCTAGTCACCTACAGGATGGTCTTCAAAAGCTGAGTCATGGAAGCCTGATCAGAGTATGACTGAACTGGGGCATCCTCAGGTGGCTCAGACCCATATCTGTGGCTTTCTGACCTGAAAAAGAAGCTGAAAATGCATCTTTGAGAGGTCAAGCCCAGCTGAGGAAACACTTGAAATAAGTCCATAAAGTGAAAAAAAGCCCCAAGAAATGTGAAAGCTGCAAGTCTGCAAAGAGACTGGAAGTTTGGTGCATCTGACTTCTGGGTCCCGATGTCGCGGTACGCAGTTAAGAGCCACACTGACTCCAGATGAAAGATAGGCAGAAGCTCGCGCTTTACTGATCATCAGAAGGGATTTTATAAGGTAGATCACAAATGTGCTACATGTCACAATGCTATTGGTTCTGTATGTTAGCCACCTCCCAAGAGGCAGACCCAAAAATCTAGCATGTAGCAGAAAGTTGTTTTCCTAACAGAAATATTCTCTATCAGAGAAAAACAAGTGCAGGTGTAAAAACAGTTTACCTAACCCTAACATTGTTTAGGCTAGCATATATGGGAAAGAGAGACTTCTCACAGAACACTAGAGAACTGAGGTTTTTCCAGATAAAAACTTTTCTCAGCACCGACATCCCCAGGCTGAGAAAGAATCAGCCAACCAACCCTTAGAGGAACTCTTCACTCCTAGCTCCTCCTGCCTGACAAAGGGGGAAACCAGCTCACCAAACCTGGCTCTCCAGGGTCACAGCCCACAACATTCAGGCACCTTTGGGGGACTGGGAGGAGTGCCCCGTGTGCTCATGGAGGGTGAAGGGTGTGGAGTGCTCAATCCACTTCTCTGTTTCTCCCCTAGGACCACCTGTCTGAGCCGCGCTCACCGGCCAACGGCGACTACCGCGACAGCGGGATGGTGCTGGTGAACCCCTTCTGCCAGGAAACACTGTTCGTGGGACACGAGCAAGTCTCCGAAATATGATCCCGCAGCTGCCCCCCTACTGCAGTTTCATCTCTACTGTCTCCAAATTATAAATAAATATATATATATATTATAAATATAACCTTTGTGTAACCCTGAATTACAAGAAATGTTTTCAGCTTTTCTTTTGTCCCTCAGAATTGTCAGCCCCTTTTTTATAAGTGTGGTAAAACTTTACAGAACAAACTGTGGCTTTATAAAATAAAGGTATTTCTAAGCAAAACACCTGTCCTGTGGACTGTTTGCTTCGCTCTCATTTACAAACTGCTGCTAAATATAACATGGTCTGGAAAAATACTGAGTAAGGCTGATTTTGGTGCAGGCAGCATGTGGTGGGTACAGCATCCTGCATCCTACGTGCTGTCACTCAGCTGAGCATATGCATTCCTGCTCAGTGACTGCTCCTTCTCCTACTTCAGAATGACTTCAGTCGCTCCTTTAGGCTGCCAAGCTAGAATGCAAACCAGACAGGGCCAGCCCAGCTGCCAGAAGCAGTCTGTACAGCTCCTGTGCCATCCTTGTATCCTTTGTGTGACTCCAGTGCTGCCTGAGCATCGACTGGGATGAGCCCTTTACTGTCCCCCTTCCAGTCTGAGCTCCAAAACTCTTTTATACAAGCGAGGACAAGAATGGCCCTTTTTTCCTGTGTAAATGTTTTAACCACACTACACATTGGACGCACAGCTGCTACACCTCAGCCCAGTAAGCCTAGAATTATTTCCTGAAAATCACACAGTCTCAAAGGAGGCATGTAGAGTGCTCCCTTCAAAGGAGCAGAAAATTCCTTCGAATTTATCAGAAATCTTGAAATCTGGTGACCAGAGACTGCCACCAATTGAATGCCATGGCTTTGACCACATTTCCACTTCCCCATTCTTTTATTTATGTGCTTAGATTGCTGATGTCAATGACTCAAGTTGCCTCATACCCTCTTCTCCTCTCTGAGACTTTCCTTCCCCTCCAAGGAAGGAAAATGCAGTGTTTCAGAGCAAAATGGCAATTCTGTCCTACCCTGTTAAGTGCTAGATTGCAGACTCTAATAGTGTTAGGGGAATAGTAAGGGTGAACAAAGCTTAAAGGATGGATTAAAAATACATTGCTATGAGGCGAGACTAATATGGAACATGGAATGACTTTGCCCAACTTGATGCTCTCTCTCTGAGTAAAACAGAACTGTTACTGTGGGACCAATTTTCGGTTTTGCTTCTCAAATTATCATTCAGTAAGTGAAATGGCCTCTGGCATTTGCAGTCTTAGCCTCCTTCTCCCCATCTCTGGCCACCAGTCCTTCTAGACTATTTTCTGCTTTCACACCTCACTTCATCAGGAGCAGGCTGTGAGGGTCAGTTTTCCCCCTGCTCCAGCTGACTGCTCCCTGCCACTGGCTGCTCAGGTTTAATGCTTGGTTGCATGAAAGGGAAGTTTGAGCAGGACAGGGTTAGTGTAGCATCATTAACCACATGCCTTGTTCAAGGTGAGCCACAGCTGCTACTAGAAAAGGGACTTAGAGCAGTGGCACATCTGGTCCAGCTGTTGCCACCCACTGGCAGTGTCCCAGTGGCTGCTGTTAGTCAGAGCAACGTGACAACTTTGCTGAATGATGGCTGCAGTCAGACCCAGACTTGACTCAGTGGGCCACAGAGGCATCATTGCTCCTCCTTTCTCCTCATCCCACTCATGCACTTCTGTGCTGAAGCACAAACCAGAATGTGGACTGTGGGCTTCTGGAAGATTGTAATGTTACAGGGACTCTCCTGGATATTTGTTCCTCTGCTCAGCATCAGAGAGTAATGCAGGGCTTTCTCATGAGGTGACCAGGACAGGCAGGATGACAAGGCTGTGTATGAACATGGACAGGCACTTTGGGAATACTATCTTTTCACCGTGAGATAAAAACTTTGCAATATGGTATCTGTGATCCTCATAATCAATTACTAATCAGCCTCCTGGAAACCACTGTTTGATAGAAGAGTAAAAATTTCTTGAGGGTATTGCTAAGAGCAAAAGCAATACCATGAGGATCTTAATTTTTATTTGAAGAGGTAGGGGGAAGGAGGGAACAAGGTTACAGAAAACTAAATTCAGTTCTTTAAAAAAAAGTCCATATTATATTACATTTGTTTTCTGTACTTGGTATTACTTTTGCAAGGTAGATTCTCTAATTTGACACAGAGCAACTACACTGAAAATGTTGTGTAAGAAATACTGGAGGATTCTTTTCATTTAACCAGCACAGTTTGCTTGGTAATCTCAAGGCAGAATACCTACACTAACCAAAATTATTTGCAAAGCTGAGAGATGCTGCACTGTTCCCAGTCTTCACACAACCTGGAAACAGTGACCTGACTGTAGGCAGCCTTGCAATTCTCAAAAAAAAAAACAAGTGAAACAAACTCCAGCCATCAACCCGGCCAGCCAGGATTAGGCACCAGTGGAAGACAGGGATTTCTGATTGTATCCTGTCTCGCCAAAGACTCACCACTGCCCCCGCACAAACCTACACTGCATTAGGGCAATGCCCAACATCAGCACATTACAGTCGTGCCTACAGAGATGCACACACGGTAATCCTACACTTGGAACAGCACCCTGGCTGCAAGGTATCCATGTGTGTAGGTAGAAAAAGCTGGACCTAACACTGCATTGGGAAGAATGGCACTGTACCAGGAACATATCCTACTCATTACTTATTACTCCCTGTAAACTACCCATCTGATCACTAGCAGTTAAAGGACGATGGCATGAAAAGAAGAGCAGGGGAAATCATCTTTTTCCCCTGCAATAAGTCTCTAGGACTCTTCTGCCCTTTTCTTTCAGTTCACAACTGCCTCACTTTGTCACCACCACATCATGCAGGCAAAGAAGTGAAACAGGCCCTTGTTGAACAGACGAAGTGCAATTGATTATGTGAAGTTAAACTGACTGAGCAGGGGTGGACATGAGGCTGCTTGTCCCTGTAAAATCTGCTGGGTTTGTGTCAACGTGCCTTGGTTGGGTGGTGAAGCCAAAGCGCAGAGAAACCCAGAAGGTGCAGCAGACCCAAGGGAGCATTCAATGCCCTGCAGTGGCAGAAGGCTGGCTCAGCTCTGCTCAGTTGTGGCCCAGTAGACTCCACAGAGTTTTGGGGTTTGTTGAACTTAAAAAATGTCTTGGTGAAGAAGTCTGCAACAAGCACTGTGTGAGAAGGAGATGCATTTGTAATATATATCTGGATACCTGTGGCTGTAAGAGTAAGAAATCATCTGGGTGTCAGCGTAGAAAACACTGCTGGTATTTTAACACGTACATTGTACTGAATCCCCGTCCTGCTGTCCCCGTAAACACCATTGTGCTTTTCATCTGCCACATTTGCAGCAGCAGCAGCAGGGAGATTTCTCCTGAAATGGGACTGCTGACCCAGCAGCCGCCCGGACAATGTGACGGCTGCTCCCAGGCAGCACAAAGCCCCCCTTCCAGAAAGCCGTCGCACAAAGCCGAAATCCCGCGCGAGCCCCAACCTGCTGGGCTCGGCACATCCCTGCCGCCAGTGCGGGGCGAGGCGGCCGGGCTGAGCGGCGGTGCTCGGCACGCTGGAGCGACAACATGCCCTTGCCGAGGCGCCGGTCGTCCTTCCTGGGGCAGCAGCCCTCTTCCTCCACGGCGGAGAGCTCGGGGCCGCCCGGCCGCCGGGTGAGCGTCGGAGGCGGAGGGAGCCTGTCGAGACCCCCCGGCGTCTACGTGGGCACCGTTCCCACCGGCGGCGTGAGCAGCCTGGGCACCCGAGTGTCCCGTAGAGCCCTGGGCATCAGCAGCGTCTTCCTCCAGGGTCTCCGCAGCTCCGCCGCCGCCGTGCCCCTGGCCCCGGGGCTGGATAAGGGCAGGGGTCTCTCCTACGAAAGCCTGAATGGCTGCTTGGTGGAGTACATCGAGAAGGTGCGAGCTCTCGAGCAGGTCAACCAGGAGCTGGAAGAGCACATCCGAGTCTACCTGGACAAGAAGGCGGCCAGCGTGGGCAGCTGGGGAGCGCTGCGGGAGAACTGGGAGGCCATTTACCATCAGGTGAGCGCCGGAGCGCTGCCGGCAGCCGGGGGAGCGGGAGGGAGCCGCACGGGTCATTAGCAACTCAGGGCTGCTCATGAATGCCGTCTGATTTCAAAGCTCGCTGCCCTACGCAGAGGGTTTAAAATCTATCTTCATGATAATTAGCATTATCATTTCAGAGTGTGTTGTGGAAAATGCCTATTAAGCAGGAGAATTGCCTCAGGCATCGTGCGCATGGGAGCGATTGGAATGCACCCCAAGGCGCCGAAGTCTGGGCTGATTAGAACGGGTGGGGCTTTTTTTTTCTTTTTTCTTCTTCTTTTTTTAAAAATTATTTTTAATTTTTAAGTCTGTGGTTATTACACTGAGTATCAAAATTATTAAAAGAAACCTGCTAGGACTGAATTAGGTTATCCTTCAACATAATACCATTACAACCACGTTGTGGGGGTTGTTTTAATCAGCAATTCAGATTTTTACTTCAATCCCTTGTTTGCTTAATAACATTTTCAAAAGCTCTATTTATTTAAAAATAATTATTACATGGCTACAAAGGAGTGACTCCTTTCCTTCCCTTTGTCATCACCCCACCACCCCTTTCTCCCACATTTCCCATACGGCACGAATGTTTATTGTGGGGGTGCGAAATGGTGACTGTGCTGTACTGACTTCATGAACAAGACAGAGTTTCTTTTGCTGGCCAGTTACACCAGTAAGGCCTTGCAGACTGATGTCCTGCTTACAGCAGACACAGAGCTCTGTCTGCCGAGGTCTTGGTGCACCACACGAGTCCTGGCTTCCCAGCTCCCAGCCAGTGGGAACAGACAGGACTCCGAATACCTGGAGTCCAGCATCTCACACACCTCTTCCCAGCAGCACTTGTGCAGGCACAGTAAATGCCATCAGTGGGTCTTCAGAAAGCCTAAAAGCCAACTTTAAGTTGCCTGGGACAACTGTGAGTTTTAACTTGGGCTGGCCAGTTTTACTTTGCATTTTTTAGGGCAGGTCTTCTCCCAGAACGCTACAAGCTTTGCTTGAACTCGGAATGTGTTGGCATAAGCTGTTGTACAGAGGTCATGTCAGCAGAAACACCCAGTTAAGCACCAGCTTTTAAAGTTGCTACCTTTTAGTATTAGCAAATGATGTTATTGCTTCCTGAAGGAAGCAGCTGCTGAAGGAAAGGAGTGCTCCGAACCTGGGGTAAAAAAAGCCATTGCCTCAAATCTATTATCCCACTGGGGCAGATGGGGATTTTGGTGGGGGACAGGGAGTTAATCCTTTGCAGCCGCCAGGCCATGTTCTCCAGACCAGTGTCCCATTTTGTAGTTGTAGATTTCACCTGTAAATCCTACCGGGACTTATGGTTAGGGCCAAAAATGTGGGACCCTAGGTACTTTAGGACTGTTTGATTTTTCTTTATTTAAACCCCCAACAATAACAGATGAACCTCCTCATGTAATAATTTTTCATCCAAATTACTTACGACCTTTCTTTGTAGTCATCCTTGCCTCTACCTCTTTTTTTCATGAGTAAATAAGAGCATCTCACAATGAAATCCAGGCTGAATATTGGGCTCTTCCTATTTGAAAATCAGAAAAATAAAGCTGTTTCATAATAGCATTTGTGACTATCATAGAAAAGAAGAGAAAAAGATTAGCATCATCCGTATCTATTTAACTATCAAAACACATCAGAGAACACATAAAATTTTCTGAATTGCTTCAATTAAATCAATAAAAGGGGCATCACTTAGTGGGTTTTGTCTTTCACGGATATGATCCAAGCTATTATGTACAATTCTGATTAATAGATTTCTTTGCTATTTTTACTAAGCATTTAACCAAAAATGAAAATAGGACTTCATCCAGCCCAAACATTATTCAACTCATTCGTCCTGGAGCTAATTGGTAAAATTATCCTAGTATCAACATCAAAACTATTATTTATTAAAATAATGTCAAAATCAGTTGCTGCAGAAACAGCTGAAATCACACAATGTCAGAACCCTCCTGCCACAACACATCCCAAGCAGAAAAGTAAAAGGCATTCAGGAGTGAGGTGTAGCAGAAATGAGAGACACCTGGCAGATACATTCCTAAATGTCATTTTTGTAAATACATTCCGATTTTCTGCAGATGTCCACATCCACCGTGATTTCTTTATGGGTGACATAACCCATTTTCAGCTTCCTGTAAAATCTGAGCACTCATTTCCATTCCCAGCCAGGCCCATGGGTTCAGCTGGGAGAGATGCCTGGCAGCCATAAAACGCCTCGGTGCCATTCGCTTAAAGCATCTATGAAAGTTTTGGGCAGAAAACCACTCAAGCAGGTACCTGTTTTAGCCCAAGCACTCACAATAGGAACAGTTTTTGAACAAGAAGCAGCAAATAAAAATACACAATTGGGAGGGGGTCTAGGCAGGAGCCTCTTCCTCTTGCCCTGCTAGTGAGAAGACAAGGACGTGGCCACATAGGACTCTCCTGATCTCAAAATCAAAAATGTGACAGGCCCATCTCTACAGTGGCACAGGAGAAACCCCAGCAGACCTGAAGTCCCACTTCCCTCCTGCCCTTCCTGGGATGTGCTCCAAATTTTGGGTAGTTGCATTCCCAGCAGAAACAACTTGGTGCGAGCATATCCCCTGAACACAGAGCTAAGGGAAAAAATGTGTCAGTGAGTGACTCAGAGGCTGTGTGTGAGTGCAGGGTCCCTCGGGAAAAGCCACTTGTGTTTCCTGGCAATCGTCAGAGCTGTGGATGCAGCAGGGGATTGCTGGTGGGAGCTGAATGATGGAAAGCCACTGTCCAGCTCCCAGCGTTAATTATCGGCCTGGGCAGCTGGCTTTTAGCAGAGCAGGTGGACACGCACTAATTGGGACAAGCACAAAGCGAGAGAATTTTTGCAGGAAAAGAGGGAAATGAGAAATCCTTGCCAAGAGGAATTCATGTGACAGAATTACAATTTCATGACAGAAATATTAATTTTATCCTGCACATACTCTTCTTCTGTAGGCTTCATCCTGGTCTTCTTGTGGAAAATTCTATCTCTAATCAAATGTGTCTCTTCTGCAGAATAGGAGACTCTTTGCAATGGCAATTCCTTCCCAGGGAACAGGGCAGCACCTGGGAGAAGTGGATGCTTGAAACAATCTCAGTGAGTTTACAGAGAGAAGAGGGTAGCTCAGCCTCCATGACTGTTCAGTTATGGCTGCGTGGGAGACACAGAGATTTACTTTGTCTATGAGATGGCAGGCACATAGTGCAGTTCAGATCACAGGAGAAAACACAAAAGCAGAAGAAGGAATCAACATCCTGGACCAATTTTATCACTGCTGTGACTGGTCAAGACATTCTGTGTGTGGTTGGGAACATTTGAAAGAACTCCAGAGTATTTCTGTAGAGCTACTTTTATTTGCACTTGGCCTTTCTCTCAGCATTTAATCAATGTGATTATTAAGCCTGGAGAATACACAGGTCTAACAGCCTGAGGAATTGCCATATTTGGACTCACACGCATTAATTTATTTACTGCAGGGTCAAGAGAGCTGCTGAGTGTTACTTGTGACACACTGTAGCCCAACACAGTGCGTGATCAGTGTCTGTAAAGGGGTGAAATAGCACTCCTCTACTCATCTAAGGGTACAACAAACTCCCACAAAATGGCACAAAGCTTGATCAAGTGCCCTACAGAGGATGTCAGTGAATTAGTTTTAATTATGTTCTCTCAGCCACCTCCAACATAAATTTGGGCTGCCTTCACAGGCAGTTGTGAGGGGGTGTGAGGTTTTCTCCTTGGGCAGCAGTTTCACAGATCATTTCTTTGAGAGGTATCTCCTGCTTTGAGAACCAGGCATTCTATGTTGCAGTCCTGTGTACTCATAAAATACTGGATGTATACATGAAGTCAAAATTCCCTGGATGCAGCAGGAATCAGCAAAGGAGCCACCAATCTCCTCAGCCTCTCTCCAGGTATCACCTCTCCTGAGGCAATGTAACAAATGCTGCTCTTGCCGCCTTCGAGGTTTCCTCCTTCAGGCTCTGAGAAAGGGTTCAACATGGCAAGTGTGACCAGGACCATTAAGAGTTTACTGCTTGGCAGTGGGCTGCAGGCTTTTAGCCTGAGTTTAGCTGTGAATTAAGACATGTTGGAGGCAATGGTCTGGTACCAACTATTTCCCTGTATGTGTGGAAGAAAAGACTAGATCAGCATCTTCTCATCTTTCTCCGTGGAGACATTTGCTTTAACTGAACTTAAAAGCCAGAGGAGTTTCCATTACATGAATAATTAAGCCATGAGATTCATTATTACAGGCCACACCTGAGGCCATGAATTTAGCAGCAGTCAGAAAGGATTTAGATGTGTAAAAAAAGCAAAACTATACAAAGCTACAGATAAAGCACAGCTAAGAATTTGAAAGGCACAGTAAATCTTGCCATGCCAAACTTGGCCAAATCTCTGTTAAAAATCAAAAGTTGCTAGTCACCAGGGATAAGGAATAAATTCTCCCTGTAAGTGTCTGTATCACATCACACTTTATCAAGTCAGGCATCTGCCTGCTCCCTTGAAGTGGCTGTTTTATCCTTGAGGTCAGTTGTAACCCAGCAAACAGGCCAGCATATTGATGCAGATTTTGATGAGACTTTTCTTCCAAAAAAATTAACATTGCATTTTCATGTCCATAAAATCACAATGAAATCAAAGAAAATTGATGCTGCTTTGTACTTAAGATGTTTAATACCATGAATATTCACTGTTAATTCAAGAGCTGAAAAAAATCGTGATCAAAAGGTGTATGTGCATCACAGATCTGAGTGCTGAAAGAAAATGTGTGGCTGGAAGAAGCTATTATTAGTGATAATATTTGCATTTTTTCAACATTTCCCATTTTGTCTCTTTGAATGCCACATGAGCATCGGGAACTTAAGCCTCCCAGAAGCACACTGAGGCAGGACAGCACTGCCTTCTGCTTTACAAGTGCTTGCAGCATTGCAAGGCCTTTCATTTCCAATGGACACAAAGATATGTTTCCTAAACTGCTGCATCATGTGTTTTAGTACGTGTGTCAGCAAAGGGGCTGTGAATCTGTCTCACTAATGCTGTGTGTTTGCAGCCAGCTGTTGATTAACAGGAGAATTAAATCGAACAAAAGAGCCACTAGATGGAAGACTTACATCTCTTCTTCTGGAGCTTTGGAAAGGGCTTTCAGAGCTCATGCAAATCAGAGGGAATTTCTCAGGAAACATGGTTTGTACCATGTTAGACAGTAATTAGAAATTACTGTCTAATTACCCTTCAAGTGCACTGTCAGATGTAAAGGGTACACAGGTGATTTCCAGGAGGGCTGAAAAGTTGGTGCCTGCTGGTTTCCACTGCAACACTCATCCCTGAAGTCTTCCAAACATTAGTTTGGGGTTTTTTTTTTAATACCATTTTTACTTACGTGGCAGAGTTCAGGGTTTTGTGTAGCTTTGGAAAGCCCAGGACTTTCTCACTGAGCCCTTGGCTGTTGCTGTTGATCTATGAAGAGGAGAGTTGGGGTATTGACTGAAGCCTCAGGAGTATGATAAAGACATCCACTGTGGGGCAGGTAAAAGTCACCTCAAATGCCTCAATAAATCCACAAAATCACTAATGAAAAACACTTTTAAAAACCAGTCTGTCTCCATATAGATGCAGAAATCCAGACAGCAGCAATTCACCAGCTATTGCCTGCTTCTGCTTTTGTTGCAGCCCAAAAGCCATTTCATGCGGAATTCAGCCTCTAAACTCAGCCATTAACATGCCTCTGAGTGACACTGTGCAGCTCACAGGATTTAATGTTACTTTTGCTCACAGGATGTTCCCAATTCTGTCAAAGACATTAATTTTCATCAGACTTTAGGTCAGGTGTTGTAAGCATGTGGGATCCCTACCGGAGGCAAACAGGTTTGTTTCAATGGAGCAGGGCAAATCACAGGGCAGCATTTCTGCTCCTTGATTGAGTCAGGAAAAAATGAAAGCTTCTGTGAGGATCCAAATGTGTATGAGTTGGCAGGAAGACAAAATAACTTCTGTAGGAAAGAAAAAAAAAAGGTAGAAAAATAAAGCAACCAAGATTTCAGAGCTTATGTCAAAGAAGTCTGTCTACTTCTGGGCTGACTAAACACCAGTTCTCCATTCTTCAGGAGAAACTCAGGTGCCCTGGTACAAGGGAACCTGAGGACAGAAGAGTAGAATGTCCCCAAAGTCCCAGCTCTGCTCAGCTGCTCTGAAATGCCACAGATGGACAACCCAGGGTCTGGGGAGTTAGGATAGTGCTGGTAAAGTGCAGCTGCAAAAATCAGGAAGAAGGAAATGAGGGTTTGAACAATGAAGAGCAGCCAGTTCTGTGTGCAAGTGAGCACACAGAATTCTGTACACAGCAGGGCTGGCTGGTATGTGGTGAGGGGCCATCCTTTTGCCCACACCCTGTGGCTTTTGTGACATCTCTGACTCCTGTGCTTTTGCTGCACTCCCCAGTTTTCCCATGCCGAAACTGGGACTTCTTTTTTTTTCCCAAGTGGCAGTATTTACAGGATCTCTCTCCTCTGTCCAGATGCTATTTTCATGAATTGTGTTAGAACTGGATGTCTCTGTGATGGCCTATCCCTCTATCATATTGGTTGGAACAGGACTAAGAAATCCCACAGTTATTGAAGTAAAATATGTTCCCCATGCAATAGTGTGAAACAGGCTCCAGCCCCAGGCTTCCAGCCACAGCCACCTTCCCTGTTTCTCCCTAACAGTAGGTGAGAATTAAGAAAAACACTTTCTTAACTCTTGTTCCTCATCAGATTGAAAAGATGTAGCGTGCTTTTAACTTCATGATCCATTATGGACATAATGGATAGTGAAGGAACAGGTTATTTCTTTCTTCTTACCAGATGCCTTCAGGTATTACACATTTGTTGGTCCAAACATCTGTAAGACATTTGGAGCAGTAAGCCACTCTTCATGAGGGTAAATGTTAATTACCACCTCAAAATGCTTCAGCCTTGCATGTCCACCTCCACACCATGAGCAAGCAGCCTCAGAGCAGGTGGGAACACAGGGCAACAATCCCACCTGAGATCCACTTGAGATATCTTGTCTGGATGCAGCCTTGATGTTTCCACATTGTATGGTGTGTTTCACCTTGGAGGAGCAGAATGCTTTGGGTGATTTGCAATCTTACTCAGTTACAGAGTTAATTATCCAAGGAAAGATTTTTCTGCTTCAGGAACTCTTCTGGCCAAAAGAAGAAAATCTGACCTTATTCATGTGGTGATTTAGTTTTAACTGCAAATCTTCATGGGTATCTCCTGAAAAAGACCAATGAAATGTTCAGTTTAGCTTTTCCAAAGTGACAGCATGGATCATGGGGGTGACAGGAGCTCCCAGACAGTTACTTGCAGAGGTGATCACTCTAAGCTTGGTACTGAATTCTGCATGGTTCTGGTCACCTCCAAGCTCAGAGCACGTGTGACTCCAGGGCAGGCAGTGGTCTTTTTTTCCCTTTTTATAATTTTATTTAACCTTCCTGAATCACAAGCAGCTGCTAAGTCACAAGCCTTTCAGGTTTACTTGCCCCTCAAGTGCCTCTTGGACGTTAGAGATACACCCCAGAGCCATAGCAATGATACCACAGTCTGATTTGCACAATCTTTCCAATCAGTGTAATAATCTTTGAAGGCTTCTCAGGTCTCATATCTATCGCAAGAGCCTAGAGGATCCCATAAGAGAAGGAAAACGACACTCTGGGAGCTGAGGAGGGCTCGCAGGCGGCATGAGCAGCAAGTATTCCGTGGCTCCCCGAGGAGGACGACCCTGAAGAGGACTGCTGATATGGGAAGTAGAATAGGAACTGCATAAGTGCTGCTTACATTTTATCTAGAAAGTATAAGTGGGACTTAAATGATGAAAATACCTTGTGCACAGCAATGAATTTTGCCCCTTGCAAACAGCTGGTGATCAGAATAAATGTGTTTCTACAAGAAGATGAGTACTTAGGAGGAATAAGCAGTGTGATGACAAATTACAGCCTATTTGCAGAGAATTTGTGAACTTATATGTACAAAACTAATTGATTAAATTATCTGGAATGAGTCACTTGAACAGCCCTAGGATAAAGAAATTATTTTCAGAATCAAAGCTGTACATCTGCTTAAGATACATGTGCTGAAGCTCTTCATTGCTTGAGCTCTGTTGTATCTTTCTTCTAGGTGGGTGAAGCAGTCCTTGAAAATGCTCGTCTTATGCTGCACACCGAGAATATTCAAGCCATGGCTGAAGATTTTAAAGACAGGTAGTCCTGTGGTGGCACCTAGCTGGCCACTTTCTTTAAACTTTTTCTTGGTGAACACTTATTTTGTAGGGGTATAATTTTAGGGAGTGGAATGGGCTTGTTTTTTAAGTTCCATATTCATATTCAACACCCTGATTTGGGAGAAAAATAATGATGGTGCAAACATTATTTTGGAAGATTTTGGAGATTCATAGTAACAAAAATGTGCACAAGCAAAATGACCTAGACTATTCTCAACACAGACATTTGTCCTTACAGAGACACTGGTCTCTCACTGAGAGGTCAGTATCCATTCAAAACTGGGTTGGCATTTCATAATGGCAAACCTCCACTGGCTTTTTATTTGTAATTTTCAGTACCATGCAATTTTTTCTGGAAGTAACGATCATTCTGCTACAGCAGCTGAAAAGCAAAAACTGCACCACTAGAAACATCAGGGTGGAAATGTTAGACAAAGAAACAGAAATGGGCTGCTCTGATTTTCCTTTTCTTCACTGAGAAAAATAAGTAGCAAAAGAAGATTTTAAACACTGGGAAACTACTTTTTATTGTCCTTCTGTTTGAAAAGCATGATATTCATGTGTATGAGTGCATGAAGCTCTTTAGATTTTACTCATGAAATACGATCCTTCTAGTTGTTTTTACTCATAATGGTCTCATTCATTTACAAATAGCTTTTTGCGAGCTCTGACACAAAAACTGTACTTCAAACTAATTGATTTTTATCTCCTGTGGTTTTTATCGTCCCTTAAACTTCCGTTTCTCTCTCTGTGGCATTATTTTATTTAATCATAAAACCAAAATATGTTAATCATTCTTAAGTTTTCCTTTTATTTAAGAAAGGTACAACTCTGAGATATTAGTTTAGCTTTACATCCAGCAAGTTATACTCATATTTTATGTAGTTTAAAAAAAATACTTTTTAGAAGTGTCAGCAGACTTGGACAAGCAGTCTACATAGCAAAAACAATGTTGAGTCAATCTACTGCATAGTGAAAGCTCCTGGGATCAGCTGCCACTCTCCCAGGCTTTAAACTCCCAGCGATGAAGGTGGCTATCAAGGAGCAGTGTTTATGAAGTGGGTTCCCAACTAACCTGCCAGCCCCTACTGTCTAAACTGCCTGGCCACCAGGTCCCCAGGTTGGACAGGTTTGGCACAAATGTCTCCCACCCAAGGAGATTCACAGTGCAATCCACGTTTTCAATGGAAATCCCAAACCAAAAAGTTACAAACAAGAGCAGTGCAGCAAGCAGTGCTGTGGAATAGAAGCTGCTTGCCAGAATTTCCCTACCATTACAGCCATGGTTTGGAAATGAGCCATTTGTCCTAACAGCAATTCTAATTGACAGACCAACCACTCAAATTTCCTCTTTATTTTGATACTACTGGGATTTGGTCTTAGGGATGAGCCAGGACTCTGGAACACAGACCAGACTTCCATCAGCACAACCGTTAGTAAAAGTAATGCTTGATGTGCGTGAGTTTTCTTTAACCATTGCTCTAAAAGGTTTTTATGTAGACAAGTGAGTAGGTATTCTCACTTTGCAGCCAAGACAACTGAAAAGGCCACCCATAGTGATACTGTATTTAAATATCCCATCTAGCAAGGGACCATGAGCCTCTCTCCATGCTTTTTCTGGAATCCTGTCAGGCTGATAACCACCATAGCACATACTGCTAATTTGGCTAATTTGTTTTCTTACACTCTGAATTAATGACAGGGCACTTCAGGTAGCTAACTTCAAGTATGAAGAGACAAGGTGAGAGCAAATAATACTGTCTGTGTTTCTGTGCCTCTGTCTGGGACACACTAGCTCATCAGCAGAAATAGTGTCATTTGAAAAAAAAAGACAAGTTTTGATTGCTGAGCTGTGCTGTGTTGAAGTTTGGCTTTTTTCTCCTCTCTGCAGGTATGAAAATGAGCAGCCATTCAGAAAGGCAGTGGAAGATGAAATTAATTCCCTATATAAAGTGATTGATGATGCTAATTTAACTAAAATGGATCTGGAGAGTCAGATAGAAAGCATGAAGGAAGAACTAACTTTGCTGTCAAAGACTCATGAAGAAGTAAGTCCAGACTCGGGACACTGCAAAGCCAATGTGTGCCTGTTTCATCTGGTCGGTATCATACATTTAGTGCAAAGCAAACATCAAAAACTCCACCTGCCATGACTGGGTGGGGGGACTTTCCTGAAACCTACTCCTATTTCTTTCTTCTCTTTTATCTCAAAGGACTAACCCCTGAGGCATTATCAAATTACTCACATTTAGGTGTTAACCCTTTCTCATTTGGTAAATGTGACATGGGAGAGACACTATGACTTTGTTTCTTGTCAGACACCACATGATGGTCAAGTATGTATATGGGCATCTCAACAGTGAGATCTGATGGAAGGAGAAAGTTCATGTGCAGAGAACCAGCTCTGGTCCTGCTGCACTAATGTTGAGCATCAACCAGGTTCTTATGAAAATACCCTGCTTGGCTTAGCAAAGTGCTCAGTTCCCAAAACTGAGTCTCTCTTGAGAAGCACACAGAGAAGCAATCCCAGGGACAGTGGCATGGAGTGGCTGTAAAGAATCACCATCAAGGGTGTTGGCAAAAGCAGGTTTTAATATGAGTTGTAAAAGTGCAATTTAACTTTGATGGCAAGGTTCATTTTATTGCTTACTGTATAATGAAGCTCACAAAGGAAAATATTATTAGAATCAATCTAGAATGATTTACATGGAAATCAGGGGTGCAGAGGGTAAAGGTGCTCAAGGATAAAGGTTCAAAAGGGTTGGGGGAGGCCCTCCCATTGAGTCATGAGGTTCAGAGCAGACCCCCTGGCTTTCTAAACTCCTGATGGAGATTAGGTGCAGCTGAGTCCAAACTTTACCTCAGACTGTCAGTGGTTTATAGCTAAAGGATTTATCCACACCTGATCACTGACTAATTTAACATTTTACAAAATGATCCAGTAGGATTTCCTATAAGCACAGCAGTAATTTACCTATAGATCTGGGATGGCACTATTCACACCATACTTGCTATAGGGTATTCACACACTCACACACAAACATGAAGAAGCATCTACAAAGGTGCCTGTTAAAAATTTCCCTCAAGTTCAGTGCAATACTCAAGTCCAATGCTTCTGCATCTCTCAACAGGTGAGGGCTGAGCCTTGAGGAGTAGTGGGGATATCCCAGGCCCCACCATCAGCTTTTGGCAACAGTCCTCTGAGTTTTGCAAACTTTAGAGCTTCCGAGCTCCAAGAGGATGTCCCAGTCAGAGGGAGATTGCTGCTTACAGCCCACTACAGTCCAGGAGATCTCAAAGAGCCTTATTCAGGACTACTGTTTATAGAGTCACGAGATGATTGGTTCTAGTCATCTGTGAGTCTCCATCCTGGCTGTAATCCAAGATGGTGATTACTGGAGTTTTCCTCAGAAGTCTGATAACAAAAATATTGTTCCGCTAGGGCTATGATTCAGGCAAATAATATTCCAAGGTTATGCTAGGATAGCTGACTATCTCATCCCCTTCCTTTGTTAGGCAACAGAAGGAAGCTCTTAGGAGCAGACAGTGTTTCTGATAAGCTCAAGGGAAGCTTAATTGCCCAGGAGCCATTGATTGATTAAGGCTGAGGTCTATAAAGAATTCCTGAAACCACAGAGAGGCCCAAGGGGGTGAGGAGGATGCACCACCACAGGCAGCTATAAGAGAAGCCCATACTACCCAATTTTACAGTACTTTCCCACTTAATCACTGCATTCACCAACAACATTTGCATGAAGGTGGTTTACTGCCTTCAGTAGGGATTTCAGGATTGAACACAAATCAGCATCTTTATTCATGGAGACTTGAATATGGAGCTGTTACTAATCCCTCATAAGGGACAGCAAGCTTTTGTGCTGGTGCCTCAAAAGTAAGATAGAGCTTGAATTGTGATAGCTCACGAAAGCAAAGCACTATCCTACCTTATATTTCTTACCAGTTGTTCCTCCAACCACAAGATTTCAGCAACACTGGTTTGTCAACATGAGGTTGCATCATCAGCTCCCTACTTGCATCAGTCTAATTCCAAGGCTAGCATATTGCAGATGATAACCAGTGGCTTCATCACTAATGCATGGCAGGAGAAAGATGGAATTGTTTTAGATAAGAGGGTAAAGAGAAAAATTATAGAAATAAACAAGATCCCCTTTAAACATGCAAGTATTGCAGTGACTGCTGTGAAACCAGAAAAGCTGGTGCTGATGCTGTTCTCTGTCCGTAGCTGTGGCATAATGGGAACACCACCTGTCTTAATCCTCATGTAGCCAGCAAGGAGCCCTTGCAGGGTGGAGAGATGCTCCTTTCTTTACCTGTCAGGAGTACCTGAGCATGCACAGAACCACTTCAGCATAGACCTGGTTTTCCCATGGCAGCAGCACCAGGGGAAGCTGCTTAAGAGAAGTCACAGAATAAAGGCTAGAAGCAACTATTGTTGAGCTCTGGCACAATAAAGTCCCAAGGAGTACCTGAACTAATTCAAACCTTTCTTTCCACTGCTGCTTCCACTAGCAAATCCATGCCAAGTCCTTTTGAAGTTTTTGTGAAGAACTTGGAGTGGGGTGCAGTCTGAGGTTTGCATTCTTGCAGGTTCATAATTCACACAAATTCCATCCATTTTTTCCAGTATTGTCACTGGCAGGGGCTGCTGCTTACCAATGCAATTCCCAGATGCTTTTACACTACCTTTTTTTTGTGCCAATAACACAAATAAGCAGATTGATATAAAAGGATTGCAGTGCCAAACAGTTAAGATACACGTGAAAATCTCAATTCTTGTGTTCCTGAACATGATGTACAACTGACATACTGCCTTTAAGTGTGCAGTTCTAGACCTGTCAGTTCTCCTCTGGTTATGTTTTTGGAGCACTTAAACGTAAAGAAGGAACAGAATGCTGTCACAGAGTAGAATCCTCTTCATCTAACATGCACATGCAAAAAACACACACAATGTCTCACACAAGCTGTGAGGCTGTAGAGCTCCTGCTGCTTTGCACATCTTCTATCTTCCAGTAGGTGCATACCCATGCTCCTGCACTGTGCAGCAGCAAGGGAAGAGCAGCGTTTGATATCCTGTAAGCTGTTAGTTCCTTGACTAAAGTCCACACTGCAGCTTTACTGGCAATATAATTGTGGTGATTTCGGGTCCCACCTGTGCAATGTGCACGTGTCAAGCACTGGCTGCTGGAGAAACTTGCCACTGTTCAGAGGGCTGCTCCAGGCACTGCCTTGTTGCAGGGCTTCAGTCTCCTTCCACCAAGGGATCTAGTACCCTAGATCTGCAGGAAGAGACCCCATGCAGAAGCAAGGCAAATCCACATCTGAAAAAGAAACCCTTCAGTGCACGAAATCATTAATGTAGAGATACCTCTTGGGACCAAATTTAATTATTCCCTCTGTTTGTGGCACCAAAAGAGCTCTTCCTTGAGCTTCTCTGAAGATACCATTCAATTGTCCAGTTCACTTTCTTTTTGTTATTTTTGTTGAAGGATGTGAAGGTATTATACAAGCAGCTTGCTGGATCTCAGCTGGAAGAACTTGATGTTCCCCTGGGAAGTGGCCTGGATGACATTCTGGAAAAAATCAGAATCCACTGGGAGAGAGACATTGAAAAGAATCGTGCTGAGACAGGTGCCCTGCTCCGTACCAAGGTCAGCACTCTCTAACCCACTCCAGCAGCACAGGATTTGAAGCAAACACAAAATCTCTCTAATATTCTGCAATATCTTTGAGGGTTGGGTGCTTGTTGGGGTTTTCTTTGAAACAAAAAAGATGTTAAAAATCAAGGGTATTTTGGTCCAAGGGAGAATGCATTTATAAATATAAAGGCTTTTTTTGGGATGCACAGAGTTCAGCACTGATGGAAATGGCCCTGCTCATACCATGGGTATCTGCGGGAGCCTTTCAAGGGCTCTGGAATGTTGGCTGAGGAAAAAAAACTTAATCAGTTGATACCTTCTGTATAGGACAAGCCACTGTTACCCTTCTTACTAGGGCTGTTCTCCACTTAATAATTTACAGGGGTCTATTAATCAAGAGGGCAAAACACATTGCCCTCTACACTACAGACTCCTTGTTGGTTTCTCCTCAATATTGTTTCCCTTGGCAGCAGTGGGAAAACTAGATATTAACTTAGAAATGAGAAGTGATGATAAAAGCTATTCCCTCTAAATAGGAATTCTCTCCTGAGGCTGAGTCTGAACACAGCCTTTTAATGCAGCTTTTTCTCTGTCATGAAGGATCACTCATTTTCCAAATTGTCTGGCTGAAGTAAGTATTTTTGCAGAGCTGAAGCATTAAGTTCAGTGGATGATGCTGTATGTTAGAAGCCATCTCATTCCAAGTTGGCTCTTACAGTAGAGCATGACAGAGTAAATCAGGAGAACAATGAAGATGGTGAAGGGCCCTTAAGGGGAACCCATATGAGGAGTGGCTGAGGTCACTCGGGCTGTTCAGTCTGGAGAAGAGAAGACTGAGGGGAGACCTCACTGCAGTTACAACTTCCTTCTGAGGGGAAAAGGAGGGACAGTCTGTGGTCACCAGTGACAGGACCCAAGGGAATGGTCTGAAGCTGAGTCAGGGGAGGTTTAGGTTGGATATTAGGAAAAGGCTCCTCACCCAGAAGGTGGTTGGATACTGAACAGGCTCCCCAGGGAATTGGTCACAGCACCAAACCTGGCAAAGTTCAAGAAGCATTTGAACACTGCTCTCAGGCATACAGTGTGATTCTTGGGCATGGTCCTGTGCAGGGCCAGGAGCTGGACTCAGTGATCCTTGTGGGTCCCTTCTAACTCAGCACATTCTCTGATTCTGTGAAATCATAACTGCAGCAGGGCTGTAGAAATATGTAGCAAAACCATACAAACATATCCCCCCTATTCCAAGGTAAAGAACTGCCATGAGAGGTGTAGAGGGTATCAAAGGCAAATAGAGAGAAAAAACAACAAAACCAAGAAATAAGTTTGCAAACATATGTGCAAGCTCTGAGTTAATTTTCAAAATAAAGAAGAAAAATCCTGTGACAACAGTGATACCAAAATTGCTGGGAAACATGCAAGAAGCAGAGGGGTTTACCCCAGAGGTCCCATCACGTTTTTGAGAATGCCAGACTGTTACTAAGCAAAGTTTTCGTAAGGTTAGTCTGTGGGGTCTGATTTTCAGCTCATACAGTCCAGAGGAACTGAGTGACACAGTAATAAACTACATGAACCTGGAGAGTACCTCCATACAAAGCACATCCAGCCCTGAAAAGCCAGAGCACCCTCAGTAAGCTCTTGAGCCCTTCCCAGAACATCTGTTCCTGATCCACTGCCAGGTTTCAGCAAAATGAGCATCACTCTGATGGCACCAAGTTCTTCAGTGCTCCCACTTGGCTGCCCTGCTTCTTCCCCCTCCTTCTCCTCCTGTGCAAAAACACCCTTACAACTTCCCACTTCCTAGTTCTTTCATACCTTCAGTATCTGGTCTTTTAGCTGCTGAGAGATATCATTTAGGGAGAAAACTGCCAGCTCATACTACACTGCTCTGTCATGTTTGTGATACCCAACCCATCCCTACTCGGCCACCTTAGTCTAAGCTCTTACTGGTTTCAGTAGTTCCTGTTTTGGTTTAGTTTTTTAATGCAACGAAGAAGCAGAATATCATGGATTTCTGGAAAGATCAGTTCTGGGTCTGGTGTGACATTCTTTTTTCCCACTACTTAAACCCAGATGATGCAGTTTTGTGTGGTCTCTTACAGAAACAGATCTATTCAGATTACTACTACATATGCAGATAACAAGAGTTTAGCTTTTATCAACTAAACTTGTGGTTTTGTGTCATCTTTGGTGGCTAAGTTGTATCATTTGGTTATCCACACTGTGGAAAAATTGCCCTTACTCTTTTGTGACATCATAGGAGGGAGAGCAGTTCCTTCCACTCCTTTGCTCTACATTACCAGCTTTTTCAATGTCTCTCTGTGAGGTTTTCCTTGGCCCCTAATATTCTAATTTCCTTTTTCTGCACCTACTCCCTGGTGTAGTCATGACCAGCTCAGACCAAGGTTTTTCAAATTATGTCCTAGCACTGACTTAGACATGAGGGCAGTATTTTTGTTATTTTCTGACTAATTACCTTGCCTCATTTGCTTTGTCTTGTGACTAGATTTGCAGTCTTGGCTAGATTTTTCAAGGACATTTGGGCACCAAAAACCACCAATTTAAATTCATACCTAATGGGGTTTCACATGGGCCTTTTTCAGATGAGTAACTTCAATACCCAAGTCCATTGGTCTCACCTATGCACTCTTTTGTCTGTAGTGGCCAAAACCTTTCCTTGAATTGACACAAGTGATTTAAACCCTTGCAAGACACACATGCTATTTAATATTTTTCCCTGGAAAGATGCTTTACTTCCGGATGTGCTTTTCATTCATGTAGTTTCATTCCACACATCCACCCCCACTCGTTGCTAATCTCTATGGTTTTCTGTCATCCAAAAATCCTCCTAGTTCATGCTTCATTCCCAAGGCAGTAGGCCTTGAGGCATCAAGCTGTTAAACTTCTGTCTTATTGGAACTAGACCTTAATTTTTCCTCTTCATGTCCTGTCTCTTGACCAGCTATTGATCCATGGAAATGTTCTGCCCTGAGCACACAATTACACTGCTTTCTCTGTTGTTCTTATAAAAGTTTTTGAAAAATCTTGTGAATTATTTCACTTGTTTCTTCCTTTTTTGCTGCTTTGCTAAAATGTTCCCAGAACTCTCAAGATCTTTTCAAAGTAACTTTCCTTATTTAGATACCATGTTGGTCAACTCTGGATGCTAGTGTTCCATTCCCTATCATCCTGTCATTATCTGGACTCCATGGAATACAGACTAATTAGGGGTTCTGCACTCATGCACAATGCTTGGCTCAGAATGGTACAGACATGTTTGAAATCCACAGATTCCTAGCAAACTCAACCATCAACATGATGAATATTTAGGAAGATGATTTCATCCTCCCCCTCCATTAATCCAGTTGTTTGTGGTCACCACATGTATAGCCTTTCCCTTATGGAGCTTCTCAGGAATCAGAGAAGTCCCCAGAAAACATGAATTGCCTAGTGAAGAGAACACACAGAAAGCATTTCTTCCACAGAAGGAACCCCAAAGCTGGGGCCGAGTGTCATGCCCAGAAGCACCCCACACATGGACTCTTGGGGCTGATAATCCTGTAAGAAGGGTGGGGAAACCTTGTGTGACCCAAAAGCTTTAGAGCACATTGAGTGTGTGCTTCATTGCTGTGTCCTCCTCTGTGTTTAGGGCCTGATGTGGCCACCTCCATCTACTCCATCTGCCTGTTCCATTGGTCACACCACTAAGGTCAGGTTCACAGCTTAGGGTGGTTCCTGGAGGGGTTTCAATGTCACCTGTGGTGAGGGTAAGCTAGATTTACAGGCCTGAATGCTAGATTTAGCATTCAGGCCACCAGCGGGGTAAATGTGAAAGGCAGACTTCAGGTAATAGGTGTAGGCTATAAATACAGATGCAAAGGCACCTTCCCTTCCCTATGTATCTCTTTAAAAAGAGGCATTAGTCCTTTTTGCCTAATCACATGCAGACTACATTCTCAACACAATTTAGGAGGCACAGTTTACTGCAGAGTGGCAGGTCCATGACCACTGATTCACCAGGAATAGTAAGGTAGAATTATGTCTCTCTGAAGTTCAAGCCCCAGCAAAGCATTTTCCAGAAAACACAGAACCTGTGCAATTTGCTGGAAAGGACAGGTTTGGTGTTTGGACTGCAATTCAGCTCTCTGCAACACAGGTTCCTGAATTTAAAGTTCTGTTTGAGACTTAACTGGTACTTAAATGACCTTTTTCCACTGAGGCTATTTCGTTCACAATGTGCAAGGTGTGGGGTTCACATGATGGTACCAAAAAAAAATTATTTTTGGTGCATGGTCCTAAATTTTTTAAAATTTGATCTTAAATCAATGAATGTATAATCAGAAAAGCAGGGTCAAGATGAAGTTTCAGAGTGGGATGGAAATATTTTGCATAGTTTTAATATTAGCATCAACCACAAGAAATGTAGGTTTTGATTGAAGAATTGTATTTTCTAGAGAGCCCAGAGCTCTGGGCTGAAAAACCTTGATCTCAGCCCTTATTAAAAAGTATAGAAATTCTATTTTTACTAAGGTACTTTTTCCTTCACCTATTTTCAAGGAACCTGAACTGAACACCTATAAAACACCCAAGCCACAAGAGCAGGAAATAGCTCTATTTGTATTAATGACTTAATGTAATGACTTAATTAACAGAATTTTTTTTTTTTACCCCTGTGATATGACTTGCTGTCTGACTCATAGAATCTTATGTGAAAAATTAAGGTGTGAATAGTTCTGAAGTATAATAGACTAAACAAAGACACCCAAGCTTTTAAGAAATATTATAGTATGACTACAAAATGAACAATTACAGCAATGTTTCTTCTTTAGAAATAATTTTAAACATACAAGTATGAATTCTGAACAGCTGTTGTTGACACGGATTAAATATATACACTTATATGCATAAGCCATTTTACAGTAAATGCCTAGAAAACATGATCATTTTGACACTAGAAGTATCCGGAATTGCTCAACCGAGGGATTTAATACACAGGAATCAAACTCAGAGTCAGAATTGCCACAAACTGTGAAAATATTACTGTCAGTTTGGCATGTAAGGAAGCTAAACCATAACTTGCGTGGGTTGTGATGACAGTCACCTTCTTTTACCAGCAACAGGCTGAGACGACGGCTGCCGTGCGAACCCAGGAGGAAGAGCTGGTGGAGGGCCTCAGAACCGAGTTCCACGAAACTGCCTGCAAAATACAGAGCTTGCAAGCAGAAACTGAATCCTTGAGAACCTTGGTAAGGAATGCTGGGTTTTCAGTGGGTGTATTTTGTGCAAACTCAACACACCTTCTGAGGGGAACATTCCCGTCTTGGGATGCAGAGTTAAGAATGAAGCCCTTTTTCCACCAGATACTGTTTCCAGGGGTGCCAGACATTTCTGAGCTCTTCTTGATTGACATGGTGCTCTAAGTGTCCCACATGTGACAACCAGGCTCCAAATTTCAATCTTCAGTGTATTCATACTCAGTAATAATCTCACTGAGATTGCTTACTAGTGTAGCACTAAACAATGTGAGGAATATCTGCACCTTGTAAAAGTACTTTAACTTTTGTAATGATAATACCTAATATCAAGGTAGCTAAAGAAAGGAATTCTCAAGATATATATAGTCAATAGAGATATTGTTCAAACCTGAATAAAAAATCACTATGAAGCAAATGAAAATTGACTGATTTATTTTCTCCTGCCCTGCCCTTGCAGAAGAGGGGTCTGGAGAATTCTTTATACGACGCCAAGCACTGGCATGACATCGAACTGCAGAACCTAGGCTCTGTCATTTCCAAGCTGGAGGCAGAGATGGGAGAAATCAAAGTAGAAACCGAGCAGCAGCAGAGGGATCGTGAAAATCTGCTGACTAGCAAACAACAGCTGGAGAAAGACATTGCTGCATATCACTGCCTCCTGGATGGAGAACAAAGCAGGTACTTGTCCTTAAAAAGGGTGGAGAACGTGCTCCCTGGGAAGGGGTTGTGAGGTTGCTGGAAGCAGGCAGACTGGGGTGGTCCTCATAAGGCTGGCTGGTAGATGGTGAGGTTTGGAGAAGCTGCCAAAGGGGAATAACACACCAAATCCCATCAAACAGAGATTCCTAATGAACTGGAGAGGGGTGGTTTCCAGCACTACCACAGAAGGACATGGTTTGAGAACATGCCATGAGTTGCACTTCTCTGAAGATTTGAGATGTGATATTAAAAAACTACGACAGCATCCAGGGGCTACATTAGTGGCTGGAAAGCAGATGTGTTGTTGTTTCTTGACTTGAACACATAATGTCATCCCTCCTCCTCCTTCACTACAGTCCAAATATTATAGCTGTAATCCTGGGAAAACTCCCTTTCTAAGCTTTTAAGTTCCCCCTGAAGTCCAAGGACAGAATCTGGACCATTGACTGTACCTTTTGTGAAGGAACATTTTTCCTCTGGGAATAACCTGTGAACACATTTATGGTGGTTGGGTTGGGTTGCTTGGTTGGGCTTTTCTAAGATCCTTAATCACGCTTAGTCATGGAACCTCTGAGAATCTGATCCACAGAATCTGACTTGCTTTTTTGCTCAAGCCAGGGAGAACTTTAAAATACTCAAATCTTGCTGAAGCTGGGGAGATTTCACCAGCTGAACTGAGGATAGGACTTGGCTCAGCAATTTTCCTGTTCGTAGGAGTGACCAATTTTTATCTTCTTTTTTACTTCCAGCTGATTATGAAACTCCCAGCCCACAGAAGACCACTGCCATTAAAGCAAAAGATGTCACTGCCAATTATGTTCGTGGAAGCTAAAAACCCATCAAAGCAGCCTGCTTTATTCAGTTTGATTCAACAATCAAAGTAGGTTGTAGCTTGAACAACTTTATTAGACCCTCTTCAAGTAATTGCTTTGCTTACAGATTTCAATTTACTCATGTTGTTAAAATTATAATAAAAATAAAGAATATCAGGCTTTTGTTTGATTTTTTTCTTTCCTTACAGTATTTTTCAAGATAGCTGGAGGGGATTGGATTAAGAACACCAGCTCTCCACTTCCCAGCAAGGAAACTCTTTCTTTTCACAGTACAAATATATCATGACTGAGCCTACCCCTCCACTGTGCACACAGCATCCACATGGAAATGGTCACAAGACCATCAGCTCAGTAGTGTGAAATCTAATTCAAATAATGCTGAAAGAGTTAAGTGCACTGTTAACTCAATGTGATTAATTTTGCAATATGTAAACCAGCAGAATCATTAATCCCAGCATCCCCACAGTACTATATAAACACATTTTTAAGTCTAGACTAAACTTCTGGAAAACCTGAAGCTGCAGGAGAGCAACAGCAGTTCTGCCCACAGTCCAGGTTACATCCTTTGACTGTATACTAAGAGTCCAAGCCAGGGTGTCAGTTTGTGCAAATATGATAGTTTTTGATATATTGACATATTTTTATATTTGTTTTTATATGGTTGTTCTTTCTTGATACCAACATCCCTCCAAGGCAGGTCAGCCAAATTTCTTTTGAACAGGAATCCACATAGCATCAATCTGTTGGCTGACCTTAGGTTGTTTCCTGTATTTTGATGGCATCACAACGAAAAAGATTTGCCATCTTTCACTTCTGACTTCCCTTTGTATTTTAAATGTTGATAACCTCATTGTATTGCATGTGCAGTACGGTCACATAAAGTGCCAAGATGGATCTTACATTTTCAGAGAAACATAATGAACCTTAGCTCCTATCACACAAAATTTCAGGCAGGTGGCTGGCTTTCCTTCACATCGCACAGTGATGAAGTTAACCACACATGTATTTGTTGGATTGGGACTTTACAGGAGTGACAGCTACACCGGGTGACAACACAGTTCATTAAACGAACTCAAAGACTACTGAGAAATTGCATATATTAGAGAACACGGTGACACACAGCATATATGAGAGGTATGGATATTTTGATTTTTAACTGAAACATTAGCTAAGAAAGCTACTTAGATTTTAATGACTGATACAATCAAATACTCTCTGAATCCACTAAACTATCCACCAGTGAATTACAGGAATAGGGATACAAGTGTTGTCATGCCTTTCCTTGTACATTCCCCCACACATGAAAAATCCTTCCTGATACAGCTGCTTGACAAGCAATCCTTCATTTAATCTCTGCAAAAAGTCCATCTGACATGTACCACTTGCAAGATTTCAATAAGAAATTACTGGATTAAAAGCTCACTCAACAACAATCAAAACAATAAAGGCAGATGATGGCAGATTCTGGGTTTTTTTTCTCAAAGAATGTAGGCTCCTCAAAGCAGCGATAATACTTTCTTATACATCAGTGTAGTCAGAACTTAGCAAGCTGAGACTCCATCAAGAATAGTGATGATGAGAGAAAATACAGACAAACAGTGATACAAGAAATTAGATGGTACACGCCCTTGGGTTGGGTCTAATTGGATGGTGTCTAGCAGTGATCACTTTTTGGCATTAACAAAACATAACCTCCCACTCATTCCTGACACAGAATAAAACAATCTCTCTATGATTTGAAAGTGAAGAGGGAATTTCAAAAACAAAACAATATACAATCTGGATTCAGATCCCTTTGCTGTCTTCTAGTGATGCTTCAGGTATGAAAAGCAACTGCTGACTATCCCACTGCAAAACTGTTGTTTATAAATGTCACTCAGGGAGATAAGCCTGATGAAATTCCAAGTCTACAATTATACTCTGATGTGAAAGAAAGATTTTTTTAAAGTTTTCTATATGCTATGATCCAGTATTTCATAAAAATTAAATTAGGTTAATACTAAGATGTTTATTCATTGGAATGAAAATAGTTTCTTGTAAAATCATCAAGCTATTTCAGCATGGGGAAGTGTCTGGAAAAGGAAGAAGCACAAATAATGAAATTCCAGCAGCTTTTGTCTCTATTCCTAGCAAAGACTAAAAGCCACAGAAAAGATTATTTTTGTGAATAGTCCATCAGAAGTCAAATGTAGCATGTCTGGCCCTTCTAAATCAAAGTGCTTTCATATTAAGTGAAGAAATTTCTTCTTGTGAAGAAATCTCTCGGCACTTTTGCACAGACTGCTGTACCTAGCTAGCTATGCAGCCCCTCCAGGGTGCCTTGCCAGCTGGAATGCTGTCTGGGCATTGACAGTCTTCACTGTGAGAGATGGGAGACTGAGAGTATGAGAGCCTAAAAGCTTTCAAAACTATTTGTTAGCACTAAGGTTCATAAACTGATTTAGCTTTATATTTATGCTCTAGTCTAGCAGTTGCTTTGTTAAATACATGTGAACACGTTTCCAACTGGTTTTCCTCGGAAAATCAGGACCAGAAGACAGATTTTATTATCTGCCACTGCAGCATCTCTCATACCTGTATTCCTGTGAAGGAATTTGTGGCATTTGCTGTTATGAACATTTGTCTGATGTCTTAGGACACAGTTCAAGAATCAAAATCAGCAGAAAATTAGCCCTGTAAAGTGATGGAAGGTGTTCCTGCCACTCGGTTCCCTGAATCAGGCCACTGCAGGGACAGACATGTACCAGTGGCAGCACAGGGATGGGAAGGGGGAATGAACTAGTCCAGACTGTAAACCACAGCCACCCCCTTGGTGATAGCTAGTCACTAGGTCAGATGAGCTATGCTATCAAACCATATGTATTCTTTATACTCCTCCCAGCCAGGCACAGCTTCTTCTGTACCACAGCCTGAACACACACTGCTGCATCCTTAGGGGAAGCAGAGGGTGCCAGTTATATGTGAGCCCCTGTCTCATTTAAGATTCCACACTAAAGCAGCAACATAGCAGACCAGCTAGGAAGTGGTATTCTAGCCCATCATTCTACAGCTTACATTTTAGTGTAAGAATTATTATACTGATTCTGTGGTTAAGAGGTTGTTTTTAAGGTCACTTTCAGGCTAGTGTTTTCTAAAATTTAACACTTTAACAAACCACCATGCATTGCTGGCAACAGTGCCTGCTTTCAGGTAGCAATAACTGCTGGAGAAATGGGCATGATAAAACTTCTCCCTTCTGGCTGTAGAGGTCTGAAACTACAGCAAACTGAGCTGGGAGGAAGGTTGAGCTCCTAAAGAGAAGTGGGCCCATACTGTGACAAGGACTCCACCACAACCCTTCTGCAAGCTGCTCTGCACCTAAGGGCACCTTCTCCAATTTCCTTAAGCAGGTGTCTGCCCAGGAGTTACTGAATGTTTTTCTGCTTGTGCTCTGCAAATGTCAAAGCAGTTTGCAGGGCCATCACCTTCATGTCACAAAACGGAGATAAATGGGTACAAAGGAAGATGAAACACTGAGGGACTGGAAATGGAAGTCTGCTCCTAACTCCTGCATCACCCACAACTCACTCCAACTTTCCTTCCTTCAGTTTCTCCATGTGAACAGTGACTGCTGTCTCACTTCCCCAACATGCAGTAGTGCTCCATGCCTCAGGCTTTATAAAACACACTAAGATGCACAGGGAACAGCATTATGGCAGGACTTGCCATAGCTACAGGACGGAGAAGGGGCAAGCAAGCACCACTGTGTGGGGGAGGAGAGAGACAAAGTCCTCAGAGTCCTGGGGGTAAACCCGTGCATGAGCAGAGGCACTGGAAGCGCTGTGTCTTGCCAAAGGCAGGTCACGCAGGTCAGCGATGCACAGTGCTGCAGGCAGCCATGAGCTGAGCTCGTGCTCCCAGCACAGCAATGTGGCATCCTGGATATATTTTTTGCATTACGAACATCACTTCTGTCAGTCCATGCCTGTGAGCCATTCTTCAGCCAAATGTCCTCTGTGCAAGTACTGAGGGATGCTGAATTTGAGAAAAGAAAAGAAAACCACAAAAAGTGACCTTCTTTTCTGCATCTAACTTCTTACACAATAACAATCTTAATGGTAAAAGCTGATGCAATGTATTTGTACAGAACTACAAACACCGTGCCTCAGCACACTCTCACAATTTTACATAAAAATAAAACTAGAGGTGGGAGGTAAATCCAAGCATAACTGCTTAACTAATGCTTCCTTTAAAGCACCGAGACGTCTTTAAATCTGGATCCAAGCCTTCTGAGGCCTAAAATGTTGCTGTTATTTTCCATTATTTCTGCTGAGTCTATTCCAGACTTAACGGCTGAAATGTTTCTTGATACGCTGCTCCTGACAGGTATTAAGTTTCTAATCCAGCTGGGCATTCCAGCCCTACACTACTCTGTTTGCAAGAGACAAGTGATGCAGATGCTAAAAGCTGCTAAAAGGCACCAGGTTCACATTCTCTGGCCTGATAACGGGGCTATCCATACCCATACAATGAAAATATTTAACCAGTTGCTGAAATTCAAGAAACAACCGGCTTAGAATCAGGCACAGCACTGTGCTTAGTACATTATCAGGTTATCCACTACAAAAGCTGAGGGACAAAAACTGTCTGCTTAGTTGCATGGCATTACCAGTGCTGAGCCCGCAAGTCCCAGCACGGGGCAATGCTGGAGGTATGTCGGCTTCCCGGGCAATAACGGAGCACAAACACAAGGGAATGTGGCGCTTTGACAAAGGAATGTCAAACACTCTTCCACACCCAACCGTTCCCTGCCACACCTTCCACATGACCTTCTATCAGCTGAAGGGGACAGCAGGAAGGGAGCACCCAGGAGGCACAGAAAAATGAGACTTTGCTACCAAATTTGCTCCCTACTTCAGTAATGACTCCTATCACAAAAGGAAAGTGTCACTCATCACATGACATTCTTGGTGTTACCAAATGAATTGTTACACTTGCAACTTTTAGCTCTCTAGGGCCTGCTCTGTGCAGGTTCAAATCCTCTAAGTACACAAGTTTACCAGGTAGTAAAAATACAAGGAGGACAGCGGGTGACACATAAGAAGAGGCTTGTAACACATTTCCCAAAGGCAGAATGCTTGACTAGAGTGATTCAGTTACTCACAGCTACAAAACACTGCATGAAGACATTGCATATTTTTTAACCTCTTTCTGCAATATGTCAATGGCACCTTGCCTGTTTTTTCAAACAACTTAAGAAATATGAACGGAAAACACTAAATAACAGCATTTTCATGGACATAAATTGAGACTGTCACCCTCCAAAGTCTGGAAAAAGTTTTAATTTGTATGTTAATATATGTACACACATATGTAATTATCTCAAGAGAAAATATGACAAAGCACAAAATTATACCAAATAACTCAAGAATACAAACATCCTTACTTTTACATAACTCTAATACAAACCAATGCATATTTGACAGGTAATTCTCATTTGAGCTCACACATTTCCAGTAAGAACTTCTATCTCCTTTAGATGGTTGATGAATAAAGTAAGTAATTTGAAACAGTGTTTCATGTAATTATTTATGACTCATGAGAGTCTGAGAATGTTTTTCCAAATGTCCTGCCTCAAAACTTTTAACGCATCTTGAAGCCACAGTGAACTTTTTAAACACCCATTTTTTTTTCCAGAGTTAAAGGTCACTACAGAACCCAAAGTGAGAAGCAACAATCTGCAGACACCCACTGTGAAGTTTCTTTTCCAGTACATATTCCCTAGGCTTCAGTGCGAGTCAGAAAAGCAGCTAGGAAGCTCACGCCAACACATCTGGACATCCTAGACAGAGCGGTGTTTCAAGACTTACTCACTTAACCACACAGACCCGAGATGAAAGCCAAATGGCTCCCTTGCACCCTTAGCAAAGACAGTGTAAGTTCAGAGGCCTTACCGGGGTGAGGGAGGCAGTGCCTTTGTTACAGTAGCCCACACTGGGAATGAGCGCCATCTCTCCTCACGGGTGGGGGGTGGCTGGGTGGCTGAGCAGTGCTCTGAGCCTGTGGGACCAGCTGAGCACTGGGGCTTTTCCAGCAGCTCTCTCAGCCTCCTTGGAAGTGACTCCAGCAGAGCTCTGAGCCCAGGGGGCTGTCCGTGTCTCTCTGTGGGGCAGCCCCAACAGGAAGGGCCTGCACCCGATGCGGGAAGCAGCCAAGGGCTTCCAGAGGAGCTACGGCCGGGCTCAGTCACAGAATCCTTAGGGTTGGAAGGGACCTCTGGAGATCATCCAGTCCAACCCCACTGCCAAGGCAGGGTGACCTACAGCAAATTACAAAGGAATGCATCCAGCTGGGTTTTGAATGTTTCCAGTGAGGGAGACTCCACACGCTCCCAAGGCAGCATCTTCCAGTGCTCTGCCTCCCTCAATATAAAGAAGTTCTTCCTCATGCTGAGGTGGAGCTTCTTATGATTTAGTTTATGGCCATTGTGCATTGTCCTGTCACTCAGCACCAGGAAAAAGAGCCTGGAACCATCCTCTTGGCACCTGCATTGGAGATAGTTACGTGAATTTATGAGATCCCTTCTGTGTCTTTAGACTGAACAGGCCCAGCTCCTGCAGTCTCTCCTGATAAGAGATGCTACAGCTCCTTAATCATTTTTGTGGCGCTCCACTGGACCCTCTCCAGTAGATCCTTGTCTTTCTTGTACTCAGGGACCCAGAACTGGACACAGCACTCCATATGTGGCCTCACTAGGGCTGAGCGGAGGGGCAGGATCACTTCTCTCGACCTGCTGGCCCTCACACGCTTCCCGATGCGCCTCCAGGACACCACCGGGCCCTCCTGGCAAGCGCGGAGGGCGCGCGCGGTGCCGGCTCCCTCAGAGCTCCGCACACCCACACGGCACCCGGCCACGCAAGGGCGGGACGGGAGGGGACGGGAGAGGCCGGCGCGAGCCCGGCCCTGGGCGCGCACGCGCCGCCCCGCCC